>JAVLVB010000421.1:193489-234452 GCA_032876305.1 Orestias chungarensis | reverse complement strand
CCTTTGTCCAATCTACTTAGTTACCGTTATTTCAACCTTGTTAACCTTTTGTTTTCTCTTAGTGTTCTTCTCTCCATAGTAACCACACCTGGGCTGGCGTTCTGTTAGCTGAGACAGCTTCTTGGAGGAGAACATGGGCTGAGATGCTTCCAGTGACGTTCTACAACTGCTGCTATAAACTCTTTTATTTCAGTATCCTCTGCTTCTAATTTAGCTTCTGTCTCTTCAAACCCCCAGTTGGTCGTGGCAGATGGCTGCTTGTACTGAGCCTGGTTCTGCTGGAGGTTTCTTCCTGTTAAAGGGGAGTTTTTCCTCTCCACTGTCGCTACATGCATGCTCAGTATGAGGGATTGCTGTAAAGTCAACGACAACACAAGCCATTGTTTCTGTCTGCTGATTCCAGAGGAGTGAATGCTGCATGTCGATGACTCCATGAGTCTGCTGGGGTTCCCTAGATTGGAAAGTTTTTCAAACTGATTTGTTTATAAGGTATCGATGATTTGATTTGATTTTCTTGTAAAGTGCCTTGAGATGACATTTTGCTGTAAATTGGCACAATATACTGTAAATAAACTGGTTCTTAATTATTGATTTTCAGAAACAACCAGAAACATGAAGAAGAAGGAACCCAGCAGACAGGTCAGGTAGATTGATGTACAGTTAGACTCTAAAACAGTATTCCAAGCTTTGAACATCGCAAAGTTTTGTTTAAGCCATTACCTTAACAAATTTTCTTCCATGATTGTCCTGGATTTAGCGCCAACCATTGTTCCATTGACTCTTTAAAAGAGCCAACTTAGTTTATTTATATAGCGGCAGTTTACACATGCCGTCCCAAGGGACTTTAAAAGAAAATCATTTCATTCCAACTATAATACATGGTAAACAAAATCTCAAATATGTTTCCAATCTAAGGAAACCCAGCAGATTACATCAAGTCAATGACTTGCAGCATTCACTTCTCCTGTAGGAGCACACTGAAATGATAGATTCAGATTTTTGGTCATTTTAACACATGCAAACCTTCCAGTGCAGATATAACTTGTACAAAAATATATATCTAAGTGTTTATAAAAATCAAACAGTATTTAAAAACAAAATTACTGGAACACACGATATTGCACTTATGAAAAACCGGAATATTGCACAAAAAATATTATCCTTAGGAGGCATTTATGGCTCTGACAGCAGTTGGAGAGAAGCTGTTTTTCAGTCTATTCTATGTGGTTTTGATGGTTCTGTACCGGTCGCCCGACGGCAGCGGCTCAAACAGGAAATGTCCCGAATGGAAAGAGTCCTTCAGGGTTGCCGTTGGCTCTCCTGAGACAGTAGGAGCTGTGAAGGCCGTTCAAAGTTGGGAGAGGACACCCAATGACCTCCTCGGCCATTTTGGTGGCCCTCTAGAGTTTTATCCTGTTTGGCACAGTGCAGCTGGCAAACCACCGTAGATTGGATTCATAACCAAGAACTTGTTCATGAGTCTGTCTAGCTTTTTATACATATGTTGGATGTGAAGAAGAGAACACATTGCATTTAACTGTTTTAATGATGTTTCATGTGTGAGGTTCTCATAAATGCAAACTTTACTATCTGAGAAAGTCTCAAGTACAGTTTGCCATGAAAAGCTTGACTTTGATCGTCATTAACGTTAACAAGGTCAACTGGAGGCCCATAAAACAAAACATAAAACCCCAAAGTTCTGTTTGGCAAAGTGACAACAAAATTAGAAGGTCTGGAATCTCAAAATAGTCTGAAAGAAAGACGTAGTGAGTGAGCATGAAGAGGAGCGGACCGACAGAGGTGAGGCGGCGAGCCTTTAATCACCGTCGGTGCTTGTGCCAACACACACCGTACTTTCCTAATCCGCACTGACAGGGTTGTCATCATCCTTGGAGGTGGAGGGGGGTTGAAGGAAAGCTGCGCTGAATCGGCTGAGGTGAGGGACTTTCCTCCATTCCCTCTCCCCACCGGCGGTGCACGATGAGCGGCCGCGGCCCGGTCCACCAAGGCCCCCTTTGTGTCGGTAATCAACAAGCGGTGAGTGATGGCAGTGCTGCCTCCCGCTCTCGAGGGAGGGTGTATGGTTGGGATGGGAGGGGGAGAAGCAGCCAGAGTGGGGAAGGTGCAGGACTGGAGTATCCTGGAATGTTCCCAGAGAAAAGGGTGCGAAAGACTTGCAAGCAAAGGAAAGGACACCAGAGAGGCTGCAGCATCTGTTCTGGCCTCACAGGTGCTCCGCACCAGGAATGTGCTGACGACTCGACGGGCTTTGACCCATCAAGGAAGCAGCACAGGAGCAAAAAAAAAAAAGCTTCTTCTGAGAGTGTTGAACATGCCTGGATCTTACATTTTATCTTTCCAGTCATCACACCAAACATTTTTGGATTTATATGAATGAGTCCAATGAAAAGAAAATCTGATGTCATCTGAGCTCCAACCAGCTTCCCCTCATTTTTTTTAAAGAATGCATTCATGCCTTGACTCAGCTGGACTCGACTCCTAAGCCAGGAGCGACCAATGAACGTCTAGACAATGTGCAGACGCCAAAATGCATCCGAACTGCTTTAGCCAGGGAACTGCTAGATTGATGCAGGGTTCAGAGGTCACTCTGTTAACCCCAGAGCAGCATCACCCATCTTTTCTCCGCTCTGCCCTTGTTTGCCACTCTCCCACGCTCCCTCCATCACAAACACACCTGTCCTCCAACAGGCATTCAGGTCCTTTCTTCCTGAAACGTACAGGAACATGAACACACAGACAGATTCCAAGCCTTCCCAGCTGCATGCGCACCTGGGCTGCCAGCTGTCAACATGCTGGTAACTGGCCTGCAGCCGGCTGTGTCACTATCACCTGTATCATCAGCTCTGGAGGGAGAGAAAAGGACTGAGCCCAAACAGAACCCAATGGGAGAAAGAAAACAACCGGAAAGGCAGCAAAGCGATGGACTGTGAACGATTCCAACCGAGATAGAGGCGATAAAGAGAACTGATGGGCGCAAACGTAAACAAGCTGAGGTGCAACAGACCATCCAGCAGTTTGGAAAAAAGAAACTTGTTCACACTAAAGCCCGACTGTGGAAGAACAACAGTTCTGGTGACAATAGACCTCTACACTGTTGAGCGTGGCGTTTTATCAAAGCAACAAGAGAGCTGGGTTTGACTCTCTGCAGATGCCAAGAGAGAGGGAAAGACTGGGGGAGGGACGGAGGGAAGAAGAAGTAAAGTTTGAGGTAATAAGCACAGATGAAAGTGTGTGTAAAGCTCAATCAAAGACAAACCGAAGCTGAAGATGTGAAAAAAAGGATTAAAAGCGTTCCGTGCCGATCGTTAAACCTCTTATCTACAATATAAACTATCAACTAATGTTTGTGAGAAGAGCTGCTAGACCATGTATTTCGATTCACCGATTACACAGATGGACATTTGAATGGGAGAATGAGGAAGCGACACAGTTAATTTGATATTTCCAATTTGTTTCTTACGAACCCAGCATGTTACATTATTTGCAGATCAGGACCAGTGAGCAGGTAACTTTAATGGTTACAAGCATTCAGTCTGTTTGTGCTGGAATCTGATCATACAATTTACATTTACATTTGAGACTGATAAATACAGATAATAATGAAAACAATATAAGCACATCTATCACAGGGTTTTTCTCTCCGCTACAGGACTTGACAGGTTCGAGTTTTAGTTAAAGAACTTTGACGTCTTCATTTAATTGGATCTGAAAACCGTCGCATGCTGGGTAAAATAAGTTTCAGTCCAAGAGCCCATCCAGGTATCCCAAAATAAATCAATTAAAGTGATAAATTACATAACTTTGCAGATGATACACCAGGCGACTATAAATCCATTCAGACACTGAGCAGATCTATAAAAATGAACACACCCACATAACATTTTTACCAATCCAACAATAGTTTTACATGCAGAGGTTGCGGCGAAACGTTTGCATACGGAGTTGTGAGAAGAAGCAGCGGACGGCATGAGGCTGAGAACAAAATGGGCTCCAACTATGAAATCTGATTCATGAAGAACTTGTTGAACGTTCTTTTAATCCCTTTCTCCTGAACCAATGCTGTGAGTCCCATCATTTCATGAGCATAGATAATCTGCATTCCTAGTACAGGGACAGTACATTATATTAAATATATTTTCTCTCTCTGCAACCACAAGGTACTGGTGACATAGGATGAATATGACCCAGTTAGGAAGGCAAGCCACCCAGACTCAGGTCAGCTGCGTGTTGGGTTCGTGCAGCTTGTTCCGCGCTGCCTCGAAGGTAATCCCTCATTTAAAAGGTCAGGAGAAGGAGTGCAGCATACCTAACATCTACAGACCCCGTGTGCTGATTGCTTTAATTACAGCTGAGGAAGCGGCACATCCTAATAGAAACCTCCATTCTCTTTCAGCTGCTGCTTCTTATGACTCTGGACCAGAGCAGAAATGCACTTTCATATATTTAATGTGCCTCCTTGTGAGGGAATAAAGACCCGAGCGGTGTGTGGCGAAGCTACGGTGCAGCATGTGTGCAGTTAAGGACATCAAAAGGTGGATTTTACACCGCACACAAACGCCGAACCCTTTACCCTCCTGCACACCCCACTGCCACCCGTGACTATAAATCCCACCCCAACGAAAAGAGTCATTTATGGGACAATAACACAGAATTTATGGCCCTCTAGAAAATGAAGGCAATTCGGAGGTGTGAGATGAAAGATGACAAGGGCTTTCTTGGGGTTGTATGCGCGAGGTAGCAGCTCAGCGTTTCTTGACAGCTTTTTTGAGAGATGGTGTAATGTAGGTGAAGGTCTGGAGAAAATGTGGAACACCAGTTTCATTTTTCTTTTTTTTTTGTGGTGTTAAATGCTTTTTTTTTCTCTCATTGCTTTTGCTGAAGTTTTTTTTTTTTTTTTCCACAACGCCTGGCGTACCAACTGCAGTTTTCTACCTGCCCGAGTGACCTCTTGTGGCCCCGGTAGGTTCACGATGCGCCGTCGGTTGCATACATGCATCAGGACAAAGGGATTAGTGGCTTCCTGCACACAGACCCTCAGAAACCCTGGAGGGATGGACCGAATCGGCTCTGTCTTAGAGCCACTCAGGTGTGACGAGATTGTTGCAAAACAGAGTGTAGATGTTTTAACGGGAAATCACTAAACAGTGCCGAGGAAATTCTGGCAGCTATTCATTCAAATGGATGTGTTTACTCTACTGGTCATGCACACAAATAGTTTTCCCCAACAAACCAACTTCCAAAGCAGAGATACCGCTGTCTCGGGTTGCCAATTCGTGAGTAAGCTTCAGGATATAAACCCGCCAACCCCGTCGAGGTCCTTAAACAATATTTCTGCTTCCTTTCTATTACATTTTCTCTTTTATTTGTTTCATTATTTGTTTTAAAAGCTAGGTATCATTAGGACCAAACTCTGTGGCTTCTAACAGCTCTGTAGGCAAGCCAAGTGTTAGTTGAGTTAATTGGCTTGCAGGGAGAGGGCTTGTTGTTGTTTAGGCCAATCTTGGCACGCCAATAACAGGTTTCAATAAAAAGGAGCTGCTTTCTGATGCTGGTGAAGCTGCTCCGCTCCTTTTTGCATGTGGAATAAATGTAGAACTCGCTGCCGGTGGGACTTTGTCCCTACTTATCCAAACAGTTTATTTATCTATTGCTGCTCCGTTCTGCTGCACGCTGTTGTTTAAAAAGTGAAAGCCTCGTGTGTTTTTTCTGCGTTTTAATGTTGCCCTTTTTTCACCCCATAGCATGTCACAGGCAGGTGGCTGGAGGTATGTTGCACAACATGCACCTGCTTGACCACACTGCCTCCTTTAGCACAAATTAAGCCACTGCAACTAAGAGCAAGCTATTAATATAACTTGCCTATTTAGCTGCATTTCTACAACACGTATGTTAACCTGCCACTCTAATAAAGAGACATTATCCAAGTTAAGATATGTTGAAATAAATGTTATTTTGCAAAAGATTTTAGACAGACAGTTTTCACATTTTCAAGACTTACTGCTATAAAGTTAAGTGTGTTTTATTGCGACTCTATTTGATCGACACACATTTGTGCACAAAGGTGAAGTAGAAGGAAAAAATATTATAATGAATACAGAGTATGTGTTTGTATTCAAACTAAATATGTATATGTATGAATATTTATTGTATTTAGTTGATAGTCTTATATGTCTTTGCAGTTCTTGGTTTGGACTTTGACTGGACCATCTAAATCTTTCCTCTGTAGATCACACAGCAGATTAGGGATTGATGCCAGCTGGAAGACAAACATCCAAGTCTCCAGTGTTTTGCAGCTTTTGTCTGGTTTCTTGTCAGGGTTGCTTTGATTAAAATCCCCCCCAGTCCCTACTAAAAAAAACAACAATAAAGAATTCCAACACCATGATACTGCCACAAGTATCTAGCACAGTGGGGATGCACTAGAAATACTGCATCTGAAAGAGTATTTTAATAAGTTTTGCTTCAAAAAGTCTTCAACACTTCAGAATATTTTTGCTTTATTTAGTTTCTCAAAGGACACATTTCTGAGGCGTTTGATAAGACTTCCTTTCTTTCAATTTTTGGCCAGAACTCCCTGGAGGGTTCAATTTGTTTCTGTTTATGTATTTAGAAAGTAGACACAATGTTACACGTATTATCAATCTAGAGAAAAACCCCTAGTCAGACTCAGTGGTGACAGCGAAGAGATGGAGGGAAGAACAGAGAGAGTAGTAGAGGGGGTATAGGGGTATGGGTAAGAGTTACGATAGAGGTGGGTCTTCAAGAGTTTCTTGAAGACAGACAGGGACGCTGCTGTACTGCCTTCAAAAGTCAATTTTATTACATGGATGTAACGAAAAATCCCCCAAATCAAAATATAAAATTGTGATTTTCTTGTCCTCTGATTTGAAGGACAGGAATCTTTTTTTAGTTTGCAACCCCCCCTGTCCCCTTTATCAAGACATACTGCAGACTGAAGAGTTTAGTTTAGTTGCTATAACATTCACAGATGAACTTTATAATATAGCAAAAGAGGAATGCATTTTAAATGTATCATATTAAAATCTGGCAATACAGAAAATGAAACCCTGGGAGGTTATAGTATGTGTTTGCTCTGAAATGTTTTTTCATATGTCTTTTGTAATAAATAAAAATCTACTTGTTTATTTAAAAAATAATGAATGCATTATTAAAAAAGGTAAAGGTGATAATAAATATGAAAGTTTGCCAGAATGGTGTCTCATATTCTTAGCTAATCTTGCATAGGTGGATGGATGAGGTTAAAATTTGTAATTGCATTATGTGATGCAAAAAAAGATGCTCTCTAAAAGTACTCAACCAGTCAGATGTTCAGAAAAAAGTAATAAGCACAATGGTCATTCACTGGACCTTTTAAACACCATTGGTTAAAAAGCAAAAGTGATTCATAACACATTTTTTCATATATATGCATTTTTCTGTGCTGCTCTGTGAGACAGAAACATGTATGATTGATTTCCGTGATGTCTTCTGCTATACATCTGAAATTGACGCTGACCCCCTGAGATTCCACAATAACTTTGAAATAAATTTGATCCTACTGCCTTTTCCCCAAAAAATTCAGCTATGTGTATGAAATACAATGTCGCTTGAGTGAAGGTGATTATCCTCATACACAGCATTTCTATGAAAAAATATTCCAGATGTGACAAATGTTGGGAGGTTCATAGTTTGCTCAATTGACTTCTCGTTTTCCTTGGCAGCGTGTCTGAACGGCTGCGGCATTCCCCAGTCTTGTTGAAGAAAAAACAAGAATGTGAGCAAAAGAGTTCCTGTCTCATGTAAAATTAAAAAGCGCTCAGACAAACATTATTGAAACTCTGCTGGGGCGTGAGCTCACCATGATGTCTGGCTGACCCCAACGGCGGTTCGTATTTCCTTCCCTGGTTTCTCTGGGGGTTCCTGTTTCTTTCACTTCCATCAATCATCCTTTATTTTCTAAGCATTTAATCCTTGTTTCCATGTGAAGAGGTGATACGCAGCAGCTGAGGGCAGGCGCACAACAGTCAGCAGCTTTCATGTAAACCAGATATACCATTTTGTCAGAACTTTTTATGGCAAACATGCCTGTCAGTGGAGTGTTGTGACATTTCCGCCCAGGCTACAAACTTTAAACAACTATTTGAGGGTTAAAGAAATAAAATCCTTTGCAGTCAGTGATACATTATGTAATAAATGCCATTTTTGGTCTTATTTCGCTCTCTATTATAGAAAGAGGACACAAGAGAAGCGTTTTGGAAATATTGTAAGGAATGTGAAACTTTTTGAGGATGTTCTGTCATTAAACTGCTTTTACAGACTTTTCTACGTCCCTTTTGAGGTTTGGATGTCACTTCGTATAAAGAGTGAGCATAGGACATTTTAAATAGCTGTAAAGCTAATTGAAATGAATAAAAACAAACTAACCTGCCTGCATAAGTTGTATGATCTAATTCGCTGGTCACTCTGTTAGTCTGAATGAGCTGGGGGAGCATCTTTAAAAGGTCGCCGCCAAAGAAACACATGGTGTCAAAAGCGCCTCATATGTAGGATTACAGAAATAAACAAGGACTTCAAGAAGAAAGATGAAAAAAGCAACATATTGCAGCAACCCTAACCTTACAATCTGATTGGCCTTTCCAACTGGCCACACCCAGCTGTGCTTCGAATCACTTTTTGATTGGATCATTGGTAGAAGACACAAGTCAGCAGAAGACATGCTACTGTTTGTTGTGACACAACTGCCATCATTATAAAAAGAATAACAACAAACATTAGGGCAGCAGAGAGAGAGTGGAAGTATGTTGATCATAAAGTCTTTCATAAGACTTCTGGCCCCAGATGGTCATTTTGGCTGTTTTTGTTCCCTTTTAACGGAGATCTAATTTGGGAAGTGTTCTGCAATAGTTCTGCTTGGTTTTGTTATGTAAAAAAAAATCTATATAGAATATTAAACCTAAAAATTGTTAAAGAAACACTAAAGAAGTTTCAGTTTGATTGATTTTAGTGGCCAGTTTGGACAAAAGCAGTAGTGGTTTAGCCTGAAGGAAGACTACATTTCCCATGTGCACCAGCGCATAGCGTTGTAAAATCCTGATCAGTTGGATTGAAGTACATTTGTGTTTCCAGTGTCTGTGTGAAGGATGAATAGAGATTAGGTGGTGAATCTAATTGTGGTGAAACAATGTCAGATGATGATGTTGGAGATAAGAAACGGGGGAAGTGACGTATGCAGTAAAGCAGTCAGCACATTTGTAGTTGTTGTGTGTGGCAGGGTTCCTGCCACCCTCTTCAAAGTTGCTTAGTGCTGGTTAGAGCGATACAGAGGTGTCATTCAACGAGCTGTAAGTCAACGTGTGATCCCAAAAGTTATGTAAACATTTTATGTAGGTTGAAAAGTTTCTCCGTGTTGCTTTGAAAACTTCAACTACTATATGAAAATCAAGATTTCCGTCAAGTTAAACTTTTTTCTTATTATTCAAGTAAGATGTATCATCACTTAAGCCTTTGTTTGAAACATCCCAACCAAATGCGCCTTTCCAAGGACATCAGCGACAGATTTCCCACCCTATGAGCTTTGTTTAGTCCTCCATGTTTACAGCATTGTGCTTGTGAAGTGGTGGGACTATTTCTGTCTCTGGGTCGTGCAGTTCGGCCGTGGTTAGCTATGTGGTCGATACAGCTGTGTAGCTCATGTTTTACATGAAAAGTATCAGGAAATAGATCTCCAGGGATGCCCAGGTGGAGTTCTGAAGAGCTTCTACCCTGCAACTTTTAAAGGGGTCCCTTTTCCAACACCCCAGTCAGTCAGAATGGGATGCACGAAAGGCTAGATGCAGCAGTGAAATAAATATGCAAATATGCAGTCTGACTTTTTAATTTAATTGTTAGCCCTTTAACTTGTTGAAATCCAATCTCTGCCACCTACATGTTTGCTACTAAATTGGACATGTACTAAATAGTTTTCAAAGCCAATGCAGTCAGAATTGTCATGTCACATTTTATCCAACTTTTGCGTCATTGATACATAGCAGGCGTCACAGTTCTGAGCCAGCAGCATGGACAAAATTTTGATTTCAAAGGTGTGGGGGACGCATGTTTGTAAGGAAAACTCTTGTATATCAGTTCACCATGTTTTTCTCATAGTTCTTCTAGGTTTCAAATAATACTTTAAAGTTTAATGGTTCCTTTTTAAGTTTGACTGGTTATTAAGCATGTAGTAAAACATTATGTTTTGCCTATTGGCATCAATTACCCCCCAACTCTGTGTTATTTGTGGCGTATTCGCACAGGATGAGCAAAGTCTGCGTTTTACTCGAATTTACTGACATTAAGGCCGGATATGATGTAAAAGCTGTCATAACATCGTCTCCACATACTATGCATCAGTCATCATACACCACAACAAAGTAGTACTGGAAACCAGACAGCTGTCAATACTGCTCACGTTTCAGGAAGGCTTACAGCTAATTAATATATCTCATAAATAGCTTGATCATATCAAAAATGCTGCTTACTGCATGCTGCTAGATTTAGGCACATGAACACCAATTCAAAGATTAGTGTAAATGAATACATCTGATATTCTAACCTTTCTGGCTTACCCGACCCAATCACACAAACAATTATCCAACTTACAGTAGCAGATTCCATCCAATGACCAAACTGCGTGCTCCTTAAAACCGTAACTCCTGGACCATTTAAGATTCCTCAAAAAATCCAACAACTACCAAGAAGCTGAAAAAATAGACCCTGCCACCATATAGTTGTAATTACGATAGCGCTTAGGACTCCAGCACGATGACCTTCCAATGACAGACCAAATTCAGCAGCGCGTCAGATTATTGTAACGTTAGATTCTAAGGAGCAACAATGGAGGCAGCCAATCACTAAAGAGATCCAAACAACAGAGAGCCAATCAAGAGCTGGTGGGCGGTCTAAACTCGGGCTTCAGCTTGAGCAGTTGTTTTCCGCTTGATCCTAGTGCTGACAATGTCGGTGTAGTGTAGCGGAACATTGTTGTTGGACAGTAAAAAGTGCAGGGGACAAAATCGTACATTTGAAAAAGTGCAGGGGACATGTCCCCTTTGTCCCCCCAACCTCCAAAATTACATCTGTGGCCAGAATTGTTAAATCTGGAGGTGAACAATGGCAAAGCAAGTGTTTGCCTTTTTTCATTTGTTTTATTATAACAGCTTTAAAATCGATTCACAGGCACTAGCATTCATCTTTACTATGCTCTGCTGTGTGATGTCCTAATCTTTCTTCTGCTCATGGGTTAGCGTGGAACAACTGCAAAAAAAACTGGAAACGATCTTCAAGACCTGCTTTGTGACTTTAGCCTAAAAGTTGCCTAATAATGGCTCTCCAACACAGGAGTTGGGCAACCTCCGGATTATACTGTTGTTCCTTCTGTTGGATTTAAACACGTCAACAGGCAGGAATTGATCCCTCACTACCCTTGAATAAAAGAAAAGTTTAATGAGGCTAGAATAAAAATAGAGAGAAGTAAACCTAATCTACATATTGCAGCCTATCAGGTATGGTGGTGAAGGTGTGATGATGTGGGCTTGTTATGCAGATATTTCCTTTGCAACTTCTGATCAGTAACTTGGTACTGAACTCATCTGTAAGCCACAGTGTTGCAGAGTCAACAGATGGTCCCAATGATACCAGCAATGTTGGAAAGAAGAGCGAGACAAAGTTCAGACTGAGAATGTCATACAGGCAAGCGACTAGTTGGAGAATCAACTGGTGGAGCTCGTTATTTTACAGGCAGCATTGACTTTTCCAGAAATCCTCTCTTTCCGGAACTTAGAACATTCAATAATAATATAAATAAAGGACCTTAAGTGTAACATCAACCTTGGTACTTGTCCGCCCGGGCGCCCCCTCAGTTGAGTCAAG
Source organism: Orestias chungarensis (assembly GCA_032876305.1). NCBI lineage: Eukaryota > Metazoa > Chordata > Actinopteri > Cyprinodontiformes > Cyprinodontidae > Orestias > Orestias chungarensis. Next base: position 222,527 of record JAVLVB010000421.1, on the reverse strand, counting down.
TTTGTTTGTATTTTACATTTGAACAACAGGACATATGAAACTGCTTCACATGATAGAAGCATGATGCATTTCATTTAGACATCAAAATAATGGAGAACAATAAGCACTCAGTTTTCTGTTCTAATCGTTAATAATGAAATGCAAACCCATATAGGTGGGATTTTAGCTGTGATTTAAAACCGCTTAGTGTTTCGGCTGATTTGCAGTTTCCTGGGAGTTTGTTCCAGATTAAAGGAGCACAAAAAGCAAACTTTGCTTCTCCGTGTTTGGTTCTGGTTCTCGGGGTAGCAGAGTAAGCTGGTGCCAAGCTGAAGTATTTTAAAGTCTATTCTCTTAGCTACAGCAAGCAAATGAAAGACACCCATCTACTTGCATTCCGGTTCTAGGAAGTTTATTTTTTTAGAAACGTAAAATTCTGTTTTTGTGAATTTGGTTTTCTGTAAAGAAAAAAAAACTAAAAATCTGAAAAAAAGGTACAAAATGTCACCGTATGACCGTGCATTTGCCAAACAGCTAACTTAGAAGTAGCATTCATTTTCCTTGCAGGTGATTGGCTGAACCCCCACCCCCAAATAAGGAAGACCATAGATATTCGCTTCTGTGGCAGGGTTAAGATTAGAGATGCATGATATATTGGTATCAAAGTTGGTATTGGGGGATTCGCAATGTAAAGGTTGGGGAAAATATTTCACATATGTAATATCAGTGAGTATTGATTATTAAGCATAATTACAATGACAGTATCTGCTCACGTTTTACTATCTCTGCAACTTCAGCTAATACAGTTTCCTGTTTGTGTAATAATCCATATTAATTTATATCTATTATAATAGAAGCTTTTTTTGAGGGGGTCTCAGGTATTTGTTGTTTTGAATAATTCGGGGGGTCTGTGATTCCTAATCTATGTGCATAATGTAGGTCTAATGCAGTAATACTGCTTTTTGAAGCCTTAGCTTGAACCTCGTGCTATCAGGCTCTTGGGAAGTGAATCATAGCCTGTATATGGCACAAACCATGTAGCTGATATAAACTGATGTGACTCATCTGGAAATTACACATAGTTTTCCCAAAATTTGTTTTAGCTGTATCTCAGGGAGCCAAATTTTCCTTTTCTCCTCACAAGTTAGACCCCTGATCTCAGGAGCTTCAAATGTTCGGGCAAAGCTCGCTGCTGACACTGGAAAATAAAATCACCGGATTCTCCACAGGGCTATCTCAAGCAATGGTTTAACCTTTTTATCCCCCCGTTCAGTCTCGATGATGTGACACTAAGAGGTCTGATTCCCAACTGACATCATAGTTTGTTTGCCTGGAGCGGAAAGAAACAGAAAATTTGTCTTTTTATGTCTGTCAGAATTAATCAGAGAGCCGTTTTCAAGTAAAACTCGTAACTTGCAAATAAAAAAATAGGGCTGTCTTGGACTTATCGTCGCTAACAGCTGTGCCACGTAACACAGCAGCCTATCAGTCACAACACTGACTGAGGGCTGGAGTTTGGCTTTACGGACTTTTTGTTTCTGTTTGATATTCTGGAAGATAAAAGAACCCATGTGTAACTAAGAAAATGCTTACTATAAAAAAAAGTAAAATTCCTGTATAATTGGAATAAAGGCAGTATTAGAAAATACCCTTAGGAGGCCGAGGGCTGCAGGTCATAATCAGGGATAATACATGTGCAAACACAAGTAAATTGTTACGATCCAAATTATTTTTTAAGTGTAATTTCCAGTTAAATAACTCAAGGAAGCACAATTTGTGCCGTCACCTTTGACTTTCAAATAGGTGCTGGCAAGACACGCAATCAGCCTTTCCTCCTTCACGGTGGGGGACTTGTATTCAAGCGGACCTCAGGGGTTTCAAACAAAGACAAACACGGTTGGGAACCAATGACTTTTATGACAACATAATCATTGTCACATGGCTACGACCTCTCAAAGATACCCAAAGGTTATCCATGAATCACTCGGATAATCGGCCTCATCGTTTAGGCTGTCACCCTCGTTCCTTTCAGGTCGTGTTAAACTCTGCAGCAAGGCACCACGAAAGTTACATGAGTAGCAATCATCTGCAACAAAGACCAAATCATTTAGCGAACTAAAGTAACTTTGACTTGTTAAACTTTAATTTAAAAACCCAAAGTATCAGCAGAACAGATTGAGGACAATAGAAAACTTACATGCATTAAACAAAATTCAAATCTGCTTCTTGGGTTTTGACAGCAATAGTACAACACTTAACCTTCATTGGTCACATCCAGATAACTTTGTCTCAACTACAGTGGAGAAAATCAGTATTTGAACCCCCTGCGACTTTGCAAATAATCCAACTTAGAACTGGTTTTCTCCCATGTGCAGAAACAGTGGTGCCAGCTCTCTTCTGGTCATTTACCAACTCCTACTGATTCCTCACCTTTCTTGGGATCACTGATACGTCACCAGATGAGATATTCCATGGAGCCCAAGTCCGAGGGAGATTGACAGTCATGTGTGGCTTCTTCCATTTTTAACAAATTACTAAACTCAACTAAACAGTTGATCTATTTTCAATTTAACTTTCCAGCCTTGTGGAGGTCTACAATCTTGTCTCTGGCGTCTTTGGACAATTCTTTGGTCTAAGACATGTCAGTAGTTAGAACCTCAATGATTGTGTCGGGTGGACAGGTGTCTTTATGCAGCTGGTGACCTCAAACGGGTGCTTCCAATTTAGAGGAATAAGTGGAGTGTGGAGGCAAACTTACAGGTTTTTGAAGGCCAGAACTTTTTCTGATTGGCAGAGGTTCAAATAATTATTTGCAGCAGTAACACACAAATGGATTATTCTTAAAACATCATACATTGTGATTTCCTGATATTTTCCATTTCTAGATTTTGTCTCTCACATGGACATGCACCTAAGATGAACATTTCAGACGCCTTCATCATTTCTAAGTGGGAGAACTTGCAAAGTGGCAGGGGTTTCTAATATTTACTCTTCACTGTACATCAGATTTTACTGTGTGAGCAGATTTACCCAGTATGCTCTGTTCTCTAACTCATTTTCTTCCCTTTGGCTGTCGAGTTTTGCCTACAAACAATGCAAACAATGAGTTCCTGAGTAGACCGTCAAATCTGTTTGCCACTTATGCAGTGTGACTCCTACAAGGACACACTCTGCGATGTGACGAGTCAGATCCAGCACAGCTGAAGAGCAGGGGCTCCTGTTGGAGGCCACAGAAACGACCCCAAGGGTTGTACGATGGAAACAAATGACTGACTTCCTGCGTCGCGCTGGAGCAGCCCAGTCCAAGCCTGCGAAACAGAAGGAAAGTGATATGTCGATGAACATCCTGCCTTCTCCTGCCATCGCACCCCAAGGTTAGCTTATTTTCAAGCCCTGAAAGATTTACATATCTTCAGGGGTCTTATAGACAGTTATTTCCCTTTTTAATATTTATATCCACATCTGAAACCCACCACAGCCAGTGGCAGCACAACAGACCCAAACAAAACCCACTCCTCTCAAAACTACTCTAAACTGTACAAGTTGATTATATTCTCTGCTGAAACACTGATTTCATGCTAACTCCTGCTTTTATGTCTTATAGATGCAAATATGTGACACCATTTACAAAAACAAATATTATAAAGTGCATTTGTTGTTTGCTTAAGGAGTTATTAATCAATCTTGAATATGGTCCTGCGTCTGCGCGCATCAACTGTTGGTAGTTTATTTGAGAAACAGCTGAACATAAATGGACCGTTTCAGTTGATGTACTACGCGAAAGAAATCCAAAGTAAGAAAATCCTTTTTATAAAAAAACGTGGTTGTTATTTCTATATTTTGGTTTTACGTTTTCAAGGTCATGAAGATGTCCAGGAATTTATTAACTGACCTCTAGGTTTTCTCTTAAGTGATTTTCAAAAACGTAAATAGAACAATCATATTTTTATTTTTATCCTTTGGGAGAAATTTGTCTTGGAAGAAGAGGAACGATACTGGAATGCAGCAGAATCAGAATAATAATAATTCAGACAATATCATTAAATGAAACACATAAAATAAAAATAATAATAAAACAAGGCTGGAACAGAAATTGCAGTTATGCTGGCAACACCATGCAGAAACATGATGCTGATAACAGAGGTTGGAAAAGAATCACCAAAGCTTCCTGGTAGAAAACATCAACAAATTGTTTAGAATTGTAAAGGGTTAAGTTTTTACAATTTTTAAATAAGTAAAGTTGCTGAAATAGTTTTCTTTTTATAGAGTCCCATCTGTCTGCTTCACAGATGATAGCTAAAATGATAGCTAAGATGTGCTTCAGAAACTGACATGAAAGAGACGGAGAACTGCTTAAAACCCAGCTACAGCAGAAGGAACGAAACCTATAGATGGTTTCATTCCTCTTAAAAATGACCCAGACCACAACATGGTTCTAATCCCTCAATCTTAATGCAAAACAAAGACGTAACATTAACCAACAGATCGAGACGTTAAGACTGTGTGCAATGAAAACCAGAATATATACTGAAATATCAGTCAGATTCAACTTTTAGTGCATTGACTTCTGTTGGTTTTAGAAAAATCAAGACAATTATGATTTTTTTACTATAATCCACATCCTTGATGCAGAAATTGGATTTTTTTTTACAGCACAGTAAAATGTAAACCTGCAGTGAAGCTTCTGACCTGGTGAATATGTCGGGGGTGTTGAGGCGATGGAAGAAGGCAGGTTCACAGACGAGGGAGGAGCGCCGACAGACGTCCACGCAGGACTCACCCAGTGGACCCAGATGAACCCTGAGAGCGCTCTCTGGAGGCCAGACAGCAACAGATTCACCACAGAAGTTCTTATGATGGGATTAGAGGAGAATTTCGTGAAGTTATTATCATTTCAAATGAAAAAAGACATAGTTTTGGTCTACTATTGCAAATTTAGCTCTTTTGCACTTAACGATAATAAATCTGTGGTTCATTGTTAATGTGCCTTTAGAGGCGACGCATTTCACATCTTTACAGGAAGAAATGTCATTTCTCCGACACACCAGTGAATTCTGGTTGGAAAGTATCCAGTATTACAGCAGCTGTGTGTTCTTTTGTACCTGGTGAGTGACGTAACCGTCCACTCGCTCCAACATCCCCAAGCAAGTGAACTCTGGAGGAGTGAAAGGCTTCACCTGGAAAAACAGCCATTAACACACCTTTGTGGGCTACTGTCACTGAAATTAATCACAGGAAAAAAGGGAAATATTTGCAGGAATATGTTCAGTTGTAGGCAAGGCTGCTGGTAGGATCTGTTATTTCAGTTATTGGTAGAAAAACCTTTATCTTAAAAGGTTTTGCTTGCTAGCATTAAAGAATTAAATATTTAGCTTATTCTCTACTACGCCTTCATTCAAAAGTACTTACAATGCAGATACAAAAATACTCTATTATGTTGTTTCTGTTGTTTTGATAAAGAGAGCAAATCAGGAAGGAGAAACTCTTTAGATAAATAATTAACTTAGCTGTCGATTGTCAAAACCTCGGCGTAGATGTTGAACAATTTTTACCTGAAAGTTTACCAAACATGCAAGTAAATTTGCATTTTAGGATGTATCCGGAGAAATTTGTTTATGGGAAGCTAACTGCACTAAACTTTGTTAAAGCTGGCAAAACAACTATAGCACTAGGCTAGACAGGAGGTCTGGTCATTGGTGAAAGTGTACCGACCACTGCTGGTAAGATTCCAATCTAGCTTTATTGTTTTATTTCTGGCTTCCTCTGTAAAAGTGCAACTAACCGCCTATTAAATATGTAGTTACGGTAAAAAGAAGGTAGACCTTTTATAGGTAACAGGATTTTATTTGTTTTCATGTAACTTGCATATTGTTATAGTTCAAACTTGTAAAGGAGCTGCACATGTATTATATTTTCTGTTTTTCTCAGTGATGTAAATAGCATAACTAGCATTATACATATTTACGTGTTCATCACATTGATATTTGAAAGTGAACTAGAGAAACTACACCAAGAACACACGAAGCTCTTTGAAAATCACTGAAAGAAACAAACTGAGAAACTTTTAGGACAGATTTTAACTAAATGTTTTGTTAAAATGTTTTGTCTGCTGCAGGCAGGACGCAGACTTCAATCTGGATTTGCAGGTAAAATGATGAGCAGAATAAATCGGGTTTATGTCTTCTGTCAGTCTAATATCTCTATTTTTATTCCTAGCGGTGATACTATCCAAAATACCAGAAGGAAGTCCAGTAGTCCAGTGTTTCATTAATTCAGCGGAGAAGCATATTTCAGACAGTTTAAGACAGAATAAAGAGACAGTTTATTGAAAATTATGCTGTAACAGAAACAGAAAAGAGAAACACGAGGAAATTAATTATGGAAATAATCTTGTAGCACAAACCAATGGTGCGAGATTAAATATGTGACATCGTGATTTAGGTGTTTTCAACTGTTTTATTTCATTTAAAATAACCGTTCAGAGGCTGAAATGTTAACTTGTTATGGATGAACTTGCACTGAAAGTCATGTTTTTAATTAGTTAAATGGACTTTACCTGCATATTTAAGATTGACTGGACAGCTTCCTTGATATCCGTCTTGTTGGACATGTCTACAGTCCACACGTACGGTTTAGCGATGAACCGCTCCACGTACGGGTGCTGTGAAGTAATCTGCAAATCAAAGTTAGTAACTATTTGTAGTCATTCACCCAAAGAGCCAAACAAATTCAACTGCATGAATTAGATTTTCTTTTAATCTAGGTCTCCTCTATGGATCCACCAGACGTGTTTTGGTAGTTACCCGTCTGGTGGTGGGCTTTCCTTTGTAAAAGTCATTGTTGTGGGACGATTGTGGAGGGTCAAACCGTGGCTGAAGGAACACACAGCCCAGAGCTATCGCCTCAACCGGAGCCGGACCCTCGTAGGGAAACCCGAGACCTACAAACACCTGGAGAGGGGAGACCAAACATCCTACTTGATGTTAGATTTATTTTATTCTGCAGTGACAGTTTGCAAGTTACAACTGTTGTCTGACCTTTGCTCTACGGAGAAGCTGCAGGAAGTTCTTCTGAGACAAAAGTCCGTGATTTAGGACGAAGCTGGGAAGACTGGAGGAGTGGCCTGGAGGCTGGTAGACGGTACCATGAACCTCCAGCTCCTTGCTGATCACCTCCAAATATTCAGATTTACCCTAACAGATGTATAGACACAGTTCAAATCATACAGCTGAATATTACGGATACATTATTAATATTTACACGATCAAATCCATAGTCTGCTCAATCAGTTTTGGGTTAGGTTGAGTTACCATATTGATTTTATTTGCTGAATGTTAAAATAATGAAGGAGAGCAGTTTTAGGTGTACCTAAATTCAAAAGTTACAATACACCAGATTACTATAGTTGCTGCCCAAGTGATGCAGTTATATGTTAAATTAGCTCATGATATTTAGGTTAAATGGAAGCAAATGCAGTGACTGGACTTAAGGGCAAAACTGGATCTTTACCTGTCGCCTCTTTCTCCAGAGTCTGTAACTTTAATTTACAAATAAAATAAAATGCAGGTTTTACTTTTGATAAAATAAAAAAAAGACTTTGTACCAACGTGAAACTCTGACTCTAGTCTCAGTACTCAACTAGTGATGCTCCCCTATATTCTGAAATTAAAGCAACTAAGTAACTTTTCAACCTTCATAACTTTTGTGATCATACGTTGACTTAAAGCTCATTGAATGACGCCTCTGTCATGGACCAAGGGGGGTTCGTATCGCTTTAACTGGCACTAAGTAACTTTGAGAAGGGTGGCAGGAACCCTGCTTTCCACACCAGACAACTACAAATCTGCTGACTGCTTTACTGCATACGTCACTTCCCCCGTTTCTTATCTCCAACATCATCATTTGACATTGTTTCACCACAATTAGATTCATCACCTCATCGCTATTCATCCTTCACACAGACACTGGAAACAGAAATTTACTTCAGTCCAACTGCAGATCAGGATTTTATGATGCTATGCGCCGGTGCTCATGGGAAATGCAGTCTTCCCTCAGGCTCAGGCAGGTTAATTCATGAGTTCATATTAGATTGTTTTCACAATGTTCTCACTTGTCTGAGTTTTAGATTTTTAAATAAATATATCAAGATATAAAGTTGGACATATTTCACTCGAGTAATCAATGTAATATGAGACATTTACTTTCTAAAATGAGGGACAAACATTTTTGAATTATCTGTTTTGTCTAACACTGGGCTCCTTTGTTCATTTAATTGGGTCGTTTTAGCTCCAACTGGCTGGGTCTGCTGCTTTTCTATCCCCAGCAGAACTCTTAGGCTCATCGCTGCTTCTCCAACATAGCAGCTTACGCCTAATAAATGTTTTTCTATTTAAACAATTTGTCCTTTTACCTGCCACATGTATTCCTGTTTGCCGTAGACGACCGCTATCCTCCCTTTCCTGCTGCCCTGTGGCTTGAGCGGATCATCAGTCACTCTTGTCTTCATCGCCTCCTCACTGACGAAGCCGAGGAAGGAATTATCAGGAGTATGAGCTAAAAAAAAAAAAAAAAGACTAGCGGCTTCAATTAGCTCAGAGCTAAAAATGTATGTCAACAACCTCGAACCAGTGATGTGGCTTTTGTGTCAACATTAGTGCATTAAACAGATGACATGTTCACAAATGACCAATGAAGGCACTTAACAGCAAACCTTGTATTATTATGGGAGTTTATGTAATGGACCAACATAAATGGCTATAATATTGGTAAATATTGCATTGAGGACATCAACGGCTATACGTTCCTTGTTTTTTCTATTCAGTATGACCTTTAGTGTTTTTCCCCATGTCGTCTTTGGCTGCTGTGAATCTTCTCTGCTGTGAAACGCCATCCTAATGGCTGAATATTGCATCAGAGGTAAAAGTGTTATTTCAGAACTGTTAAAGTGTATTTGCAAACAATTGATGGACTCCAAGCAGTCCTTTGCCGTTTAAATAATGCACAAACGATTACTGCAATAAAATATAGTCACAATATACTGTGCAGCCCTAAACACAACACAAAGTATACATTTTTTATAAATAATAATCCAAACAATGTGAGCTTTATTAGAACTCAGCTGCCAGAATAGCTTAAATGTAATTTATTTAGTCTTATGGATTTAGCTCTGGACTTTAACTAGGCCATCCTAATACAAATCTTTTGATCTAAAAATGTGCGTTGTTACTTTGGCTGTGCATTTAACGTTGTCCACCTGGAATGTTACTGCACTCATCTTTCCATGAGTCGGACCAGCTTCCCTGTCCCTGCTGAAGAAATGCATTGATCCTGCCACCACCATCTGTAACATCACGGATGTTAACGCCAGGATTATGGGCATTATTTACACCAGAAAGTGTTTTGCATGTATGTCCAAACTTTAATCTCATCAGATGCTTGTTCCTATGTAATTTACTTGAGCTGTGCAAACTGAAAAAGGGATTTCTTAAGGTTTCGTCTTAACATGGGATTTATTTTTGTTGTAACAGTCTAACATGTTCTCTGTATTAGGCTATTATATTGCCAATAATATCCTAACACAGGCTATTATTGGCAAGATACTGTAATAGCCAACTATAGCCTGGTGCCAAAAATTGCTCCAGGTGACAAGTTAGCCAAGTCATAATTGCATATTTGACACATGTCAAGGATCTCTCACTAAAAAAACATCTAGCTGTGATTTTGTAACATTAAGCTTTTATTATCCCCCTCACTATTTTCTTTCACTTTATTTCAGTATGTCAACAGGACCACAAACATTTACTCAAAAGCAGATATGCTCACTAATAGAGGAACCAATATTTCCTGTTTCTGAAACATTTTTCTGTAATAAAATAAAATAATAATAAAAACAGAAACATTGACATAACTAACGTTGGAACATGTTTTTACCTGCTAGTACCTCAGCTGTTGCTAATCTCTAATTTAGAAACTGTTTGACAGATATTTGTTTTCAGTAAATAAATAAATGCTGACAGTAAGAGGTTAATTTTCAAGCATTACAAAGATCTGAAGTTAAAATGATAAACTTCTTTTAATGACAGAGAGACTCTGGAAGGCGATCAGATGTGAAAGCCTTTTAAAGTCGTTTTTTGTTTACTCAGTGAATTTTTTATCCCCTCGAATCTGGTGCTCAAAAAAGAACAAATCAACATAAATGAACATGTAATCGTTTTCACTGAGCTTAAAGAAAAGAAGCTGACTACAAAAAGACCTCTTCTGGGTATTATCCCTGACAGTGTTTACTGAGACGACGAGAGCTGGGATTGATAATCGCTTGGAAACGTTCTTTGAAACATTAATCATTTATCAGAGGGGAAAGAAGAGCCGAATCTAAGAGACGGCTGTGTGTTTGGATAGGCGGCTGGCCTCTGACACGACGGGAGAAGGCGTTAGAGATGAGTATTTACGTTACGAAACGTTTACCAGGAAAGGTGGGAGTGAATTCTGCCAAAACTGTCTTCATTCATCCCAGACAAAATTTCCTGCTGGATATTTTTAGCTCCACTTATCCCAGACACCTGTCGGGGTCCACAATATCAAACACACACACACACACACGCCTCAGGTAATGTAATGAAACCCAGATAGGATCATGTATTATATATATATGTATATATTTATCTTTCTTTGTTTCTTTGAAATTATCACTCTTTTTTTTTCTTTTCCTTTCACGTCTCTAACACGCAGCTTCACCTCTTCCCGCTCAGCAGAATAAATAAGCAGAAACGTTCCATCATGACAAATGAAGAAGAGGGGGTTCTGGACTTATTGCTTCCAGCTTGTCTTCAGCCCCGGACGAGTTGGGAATGATGACAAGTAAAGGAACTGGAATGAAAATTAGAAAGTCTGAGCTACAGTTTGCAGTGAAAAGCCAAATGGGAATTTACGTAGATGTTTAAGGTTAATGCCCCTTAAACATTTTATGTATTTTGTAACATCACAACAATTTTCAATGTACTTAACTAGACTTTTAAGATTAACTGAAAGTAGTGCCTAACTGTATTGTATAATGTTTTGGGGGTTTTTTGTTAGTTTTTTGTGGTAGGGATAAAAATCTGAAATGAGAGCTGCGAGTTTGTATTGTAAACCTTTCTAAGTTTCCAACTTGTAGAACCAGATTTTTTAACTTTAAGTTTCCATCAGTGTTCAACAATTTCACCTGTTCCGGTTTTCCATATTTCTAACGGATCAGTCAGATTACATGGAGAACATCTCAAAAAAGCTGTTTTAATTCCTACCCCATATTCATGGTCAGATATACATCTGGACCAGTGACTTCTAACAACGCTGAATAAGGTTTTAAATGCAGATTTATATATATAAATATTTATATTCTTGTTTTTATGGTTTTTAAAATTGATGTTGCTTTAAAGCCTAAAAACAAACAAAAACTTTGTTTTACAAAACTGTTTTAATCATATATTTTCTTTCAACCTGATGGTAAATATTTATCAAAAATTGAAAGCTGTATTTATTTAGCTTTATTTGGGGTTTTTTTTTGCTAGAATGAGAGCAAATATGGATTGGAAACGTTACAGAACCCTTATCTAAACCATTCTATTGTCTTTTTAGGGTCGCTACTTGGTTTCCTCCAGTCTTTTCTCTCAAGATCATTCTACATTGAGCTCCATCTTTCATCTTAGCTAAAACCAACTCTCAACAATGTCCCTGCAGAAAAAAAAAGCCGCCCCCTGTCACCATACTGCCACCACTATGTCAGACCTATAGAGATGAAGCTCCATTCGTATGTAAAATATTACTCTTTCACATGTTGCTGGTTCCTTGGTCTAAAGAAGCTTCTTCACAAGTTTGCATATGTAACAAAATATGAAAACATTTAAGTGGGTCTCAAGTCTTTTGTAAATCACGGTTTCATGCACAGAGGACGCGGCGCACACACACATGCCAACTTACGGAACATGGTCATAAACTGCAGAGGTTGGAGACCCCAGCTGCCCCACAGGGTTTTAAATCCACGACTATGAGCATAACTTGCCAAATTAAAGGCTGGTTCGGTGCCGAACGAATCCAGGATCCTGAAACGACACCTTGAACAGTACATAAGGAATCATTTAGGTGTTTAGACCATTACATTACAAACACCATACACTAAAAAAGCTAAATGAAATGCATCTGCTGCTACTATAGTGAGTAATTGTGTTGTTAGACGGCTGGTATTGTACTGGTAATATTGGAAAGCCAGTCCCATAGCTCTGTGGAGGTGAGCAAGCCCATGGTAGTCCGTATAGATGAGGTCAAAGGGGAGAGGTCTCTGGATTGGACAGCTACCCTGACCTGGAGCTGCGCCTATCAGACTGCATTAGAGCAAAGAAGGGAAACCATTAACGAGTGGAAGAAAAAAAAACACACATTTATAAAAGCTCTTTGTGTCAACGCATGCTGTTTGCAAACTGTCTGTCCTGTGACTTTCACTGGAAAGCGGACTCAGGCACGCGGATGTATTAAAAATTACTAAATAATGTAAGAGGGAGATGGATCACGTTTTCTTTTTAGATTTAAAAAACCTCACACTAGGTTGAATATTTGTATATGATGGGTTTTTTTTGTTAACCCACCTGTTAGAGGCTTCTTTTGTTTCATAAATGTATAAATATATACAGGGTAGGGTTCAGGGTAGAATAGCAGGTTAAAATGGCTGAAGACACCAGATATGGAGACAGTTTGTGGTCTGCTTGGCTTCTAATATTTCAAGCAGAAAAAGCTGGGGTTCTTAACTGCATATAACATGCACTGAAGGAAAATGTTTGTGTTTTGTAGATGGTTGGCAGAGGTATGACCTTTGTAGTTGGCGCTGTGAGGTGCTAAGCGTCAGGTTGTGTCCCAAGACGGTCAGACAGGCACTTAGGTCGGCCCACTGGACCAGTTCCCCAAGAGGACCGCCTCTCTCCACCATTGCTTCAAAACCGTGCCCAACACTGCCGGCGAGAGCGCCGAGGTGAAGCAGCACCTATAAATGGGAACGTTCAAAATTGACAGTCTTAGAGATCATATTTTACCCTTACAGTCCAAATAAAGATGTTCTGTCTAGAGCAGTGTTTTACAACCAGTGTGCCACGGCACACTAGTGTGCTGTGGGTAATTGTCAGGTGTGCCGTGGAAATTATCTTGGTGAAATTGGATAATTGTTGAATATTTTTTAGGTGGACATCTTAAGTGCAATTTGAAATAAGACACATATAATATGATAAAAAATACTTGTTTATTTGAATCATATTAAAGACAATTTGATAAGAATTACGAGGCCACCAACCATTTTTGGTTGGTGGCCTCGTAATTCTTTCAATGAAAACAATGTACCTTGGCTCAAAAAAGTTTGAAAAACACTGTTCTAGAGAACGTCTGCAGTGATACACTCCATTGCACTAAGACTTAGTTGGACACAGTCATACATATTTTTGACAAGTAAGCAAAATAAAATAAAACAAAACATTTCTGTTCTGTTTTTGATAGAAATGTACAGACGAAAAGAGACAAGAAAGGTTGATTCATGGACAGTTTTGCTACATTTGCTGTAATGCTTTGATGTTTTTCTCAGATCTGAAATAAATCCTCATTATTGCCACAATGTTCAGTCATGTGTGCATCCTGGGAGCAGTTTCTCATTCCTTCCAACAAATTGGAAATCATTGTGGACGTTGGCTTCATGCAATCTGCTTGTGTTGTTCGTAACATTTTTATTTATTCTTTTTGCTAATGTCCCAATACTCAAAATTAACCATAAACATAACAGCAGAATAAGCATTCCCTAAAAAACTAATAATCCTGATATCATTTCTTAAGTCGTCACAAACAAGAATGTTAAAGTTGTCGAAATCTGTCAATTTTGTGCATTTCTTTTTCATTATTCCCTGAAAATGTCCATGGACATGTCTGTGTTCCATAGTAAGTTATTTTTATTGTTGCCATTGTTATTGCTGTTATCGTTAATGTTTTTCTGGTTGTTATTGCTATTGTTGTTTTTATTTTTATTTTTATCCTTGTTGTTGTTATGTAATAAAGAGGAATCTTAGGTTTCACTAGCCATCACGCCTGACTCTCATCTTTTTCTGTTTGTTTACAAGTTTTTTTTTAAGCTTTGCTCAAAATCTGCATGTCAATTAGATGGAAATACAACCACTGATGAGAAGTTGTCATGGTCTACGTCTGTTCCTTGTTACTTCACGTGTTTTCAGTATTTATCTTAGTTGGTTATTTATATTCGGTTCTCATCCTGTTTAGTTTAGCCAGTTTTGTTTTGTGTTCTCTACATTTTTACATTTTACATAGTTTATGTATTATTCCCTCTGATCCCGGTTGGTTTCTCCTGTTGTCACTCTCTCTCTCTCTGTCTTCCTAAGCCTCCCTCGTTGTAATCGTTCCCAGCTGCATCTGCTTCAGTAATTAGGTTCTCTCCATTCTTCCATCTCTCACTGTCCCAGTCTAAAGGCTTCTGTACTTCCTTTCCTCTCCACCGGATTCTCTCTCATGGTTCCCTCTGCTCCACATTGTCCAGTTTGTTTAAGTTTGTTATGTTCAATAATTCTGCTACTTGGAGACTACCACTGTCCAGTATGCGCTTTGGTCTGGTTTCTGCTCAGGAGTGTGTAAAGCCTTAGTTACCACCAATGATGATCCACTTCTCTCAAACCAGAACCCTTAATTAGCGAGCAGAAATGAACTGAGCAGGAGACAGTGTGAACTATATTATTTTGGATGTGCAATTATTATTTACTGTACAAGATGAGTTGTCTATTTCAGTTCAGTTTCAATATATTTTGCAATATTATCCACATTTGTGCACAGCTTTACCCAAAAGGTAAATTACATTTGTACTTTGGAACAATACTATAAACAAATTAGAATTGCAAAGAGCTGTAATGAAAATGTGTAACATAATTTTTCATTTCCTTGTTTTCACTTCCCACATAAAATACCGGAATGTGTACCTTAGCTTTGGAGTATAGATATTGCATCAAATAAGAAAACACTTTTAGAGTGAACAATCATATTGAAGACATGAAAACTAACTTGACTATCTTGTATGTGAACACAAAACCAGAACTTCAATTTTGATAACATTAACACTTTCACGAATGTGATTATTATTTTTTGTGAAATCTATTTAGAGCAACCGACAATCTTTTATACGTTAACGTATATGGAGTTTAAATTAATTGTTTTGAGAAATATATCAACACTTTTGGAAACATTAATGTTGATGAAAGAGGCCGAAAGTAGGTATGGACCCAGCAAAACAATCATTTCACACACTGAATATTTTTTTCCAATTTGGTAGAAAATGATATGTTCTGCAATAAAATATGAATGTATTGTTTTTCTTTGCATATTTTAACAGGGATGTCAATAAAGTGAATATATTTATCTGTGTTTTGAGGAAAACTGTACCTTTAACTGAGGTGTGAATGTTTTGTTCCTGTTCTGCTTCATTCTCCTTCCAGCCTGTGTCCATCTTTCAGACATCCTTTCCACTCTGGATCTGATGAATTTAACCGCCGGACTGCGGCTGTTGTTGATCACCCTGAAAAGCGGGCTTAGACTATCGCGTATGAAAGCCTGCAAATCACCAAACAGACACAAAGAAACCTTCATATCTTTCATGAATCTTCAATTTGAACTGAATGGTGTAAAATAAGCGATATGTTAGGAGGTACCTTCTTTGTAAACAAAGGAGGTTTGTGATGCCACGGCACTGCTGTGTGGTTTCTCCCAGGTTGGGCTGGACAAAAGTCTTCCATTTGACTGAGATACATTAATATGGAGCAGGTGGAGCCATCTACACCATAAAATGTATAACAGGGGTCTGACTGCCACCGTGCTCTCAGGAACTGCCACGGACACAACGATGATGCACAATTAACACAGGAACGATACAAACCTATCTTTTTTTTTTCTTTGATAAAGATTTGAGAAATAATAAGATAATCTGTCGAAAGGATGGTAGTATTAGTCTGGTCTTTATGGTCCATCACATAAAATCCAAATAAAATACGACACAGTTTGTGGTCGCATTCTGACAAAATGTAAAAAAGTTAAAAGAGAATGAATCTCTTGGCCTGAAACTGAACCATCACGATGATCCAAACATTCAAAAGTGTCTTTTTTTATATGACGCTGACAGTGACTCACACCGAGAGGTCAGTAGTGTCATAGAGACTTTCTAGCACCTTCACAGGTTGTCCACGAGGGGGCACCAGAGTGTCATTCCGGCTGGAGCAGCTCCTCATCTGAGCTCCTCTCCAGATGATCTGCATTTGGGCTGATTGGGCTGAGCTGCTTATAAGGAGCAGGGATCCAGCTACTCGTCGCCTGAGTGTTTGTTACTCTTGGTAACCTTACCTATTCTCAATGCCAGTCTCTAGTTTTCAGAGTGTTTCTAGTTGTTTGATGTTTTGTTTCTTTGTTACTTTGTCTCACCCGTGCAACCTGTTAATTCCCATTGTGCTCACCTCTTCAGGTTCACTTCACTTGTGCTCATACCGCTCCGTTCATGATCTCCTGGATTCCACACCACTCTGGTTCCTGCTCTCAGTGTACAGCTCGATCTGCCCGCTCCAGCCATTCACCATCTGTCTCACGCCCCTCTGGACAACAACCACCTGGACTCAGCTGGAAAGTTTCTCCACTCACCCCTCCCTGCCGTCAACACTTATCTACAACAGTAAGCATCATATCAAATCATCTCTGCACTGGTTTCTACTACTCACCTTCTCCGTCTCACCTCCAGAAGTCTCCGGTTTCCCATGTCGTTCTCAGTTACCTGGATTCCCTTTCCGTTCCCTGCTGTGATCATTGCTTCCTGTCTCAAGACACATCCATATTCACAAATTAACTTTGTTATCATTGTACTCCTGAGAGTCCTCTGTTTATTGTGGGTCAGATACCTGAAAACTATGACAGAACACTCAGGCCAGGTTGACCCACAAGAGGTTCTCAAGAGGATGATGGCAGATCAGTCCTCCGTTCTTCAATCTCACGACGCCGTACTCCGTTCCCTTTCTGAGCAACATGCTGTAACTAACCACACCCTTGATCAGATTACTCATTTGCTTCAGAACCTGTCACCTTGAACCGTCGATTCAGTCCCTCCACCCTACGAGGGCGCTGCAGTATGTCACCCACCCTCTCCGCCACTTCCGCATCGTCAACTTCCGGTTCCGGTTTCCTGCGGAGTTCCACTTCCTGTTCCAGAGAGGTATTCTGGGGAGGTTGGCGACTGTGAGGGGTTTATCTTGCAGTGTTCTTTGGTGTTTACTTATTCTCGTAGACCTCTTTTCCCAGTGATGATGCCAAAATAGCATTTACGATCAGTCAGATGTCCGGTAGAGCGCTGAAATGGGCCGAGTCTCGTTTTCACAGATTTCCTGAGTTTGGTTTATCTTTCCACGAGTTTCAGGACGAACTCAGAAAGGGGTTTTGTCAAGAAAATGACCCAGTGTCTTTGGGTCAAAGGTTACGCAAATTAAAACAAGGTTCTAAGAAGGTGTCAGAGTTTGCTATTGAGTTCAGAACCTTAGCTGCTCGCCTTAAGTGGGACTTAGGTTCCTTAAAGAATGTGTCTTTTGAAGCACTGAACGAGGCTTTACAGTATGAATTAGCCCTATTTGATGAGCCACGCTCTCTAGAGGGACTTATATCTCTAGCTGCGCGCATAGAAGGCCGTCTGAGGGAGAGAGACCGGTTGAGGGTACGCCATAGGGCATCTGTTGGTCAAGCTTGCGCATTCTCTTCGCCTCCCCTAACTGCCTCCTCTGTATCCAGAACATCCACAGAGCCTTCACCATCGTCACCCCTGGGACAGGAATCCATGCAGGTCGGACGAACCAGGCTCACCACGGAGGAACGGCAGAGGAGGATGTACTCTAAGGAGTGCCTTTACTGTGGCACTCCGGGGCACTTCATCGCTAAGTGTTAGGTTACCCACATCACTCATCCTCTGGAAATAATCATAACCGGTAACCACACTGAGCAACGATAATTTTTCTGTGTTTTCCTCTTCCCAACCCAATGTCACCCTAGGCTTTGACAAGCTCCAGACCCACAATCCTGTGATAAACTGGTCTGACTGCTCCATCATCTCATGGTCGAATGAATGTCTCTCCTCCTGTCTCCAGGCTGCCGTTCCTCCTAGCCCGCCCCAGGAAGAGGTCTCCATCGATTCCCAGGACCTCAGCAACATCCCGGGAGATTACCTCGACCTCAAGCAGGTTTTTAGTAAAAGCAAAGCTTGCTCTTTACCAACCCATAGACCATACGACTGCGCCATAGATCTTCTGCCCAGAGCCCCTTTACCATCAAGCAGGCTATTCAACATCTCTCATAAGGAACGCAAATCGATGGAGCTGGATTCTTCTTTGTCTCCAAGAAAGATTGGTTCGCTCCGGCCCTGCATTGATTATAGGGGTTTAAATAACATCACCATCAAAAATAAATACCCATTACCACTCATCACCGCCGCCTTTGAGTCTCTTCATCAAGCCACAGTGTTCACAAAATTTGATATCTGCAACGCTTACCACCTCGTCCGCATACGCCAGGGAGATGAGTGGAAGACAGCCTTCAAGACCCCTATTGGACATTTCGAGTACCTGGTTATGCCGTTCGGCCTCTGCAATGCCCCATCTGTCTTTCAATCACTAATCAATGACGTTCTCTGCGATTTTCTGAAAATTTTAGTTTTTCTTTACCTCGATGACATTTTGATTTTCTCTCGAAACCTTACAGAACACAAGAAGCATGTCCACCAGGTCCTTCAACGCCTCCTCCAGAACTGCCTTTTCGTCAAAGCTGAAAAGTGTGATTTCCATAAACCATCCATAACATTCCTGGGTTACATTTTCGAGGGCGGGCAGATCCGAGCAGACCCCACCAAGGTTCTCGCCATTACCGACTGGCTCATACCTGACACCAGAAGACAACTCCAACGTTTCCTTGGTTTCGTTAACTTCTATCATAGATTCATCAAAAACTACAGCCAGACCGCAGCACCATTAACCGCACTCACCTCAACCAAACACACCTTCACATGGACCCCTGAAGCTGACCTAGCCTTCCGCAAACTCAAGACCCTGTTCACCCAAGCCCCAATTCTAGTCCAACCAGACCCCAACCATCAGTTCGACCTCGAGGTCGACGCCTCTCCCAAAGGTCAGAGGAAGATAACAAGCTCCACCCATGCGCCTTTTTCTCACCGTCGTGTTTCTCCCGCCAAACGCAACTATGACATGGGGGACCGTGAGTTGTTGGCCGTCAAATTGGCCCTCGAAGAGTGGCGTCATTGGTTGGAGGGTGCTAATCAGTATCTTGTCGACTGGGAGGTTTACGGTCCCGAGGAGCGTACTTGGGTGCCCCGCTCGTTCATCCTCGATCCTAGTCTCATTAGAGATTTTGAGGCCTCCTCTGCATCGTCTGGACCGCCGAGTGGCGGTCCTTGAAGGGGGGGTACTGTCATAGAGACTTTCTAGCACCTTCACAGGTTGTCCACGAGGGGGCACCAGAGTGTCATTCCGGCTGGAGCAGCTCCTCATCTGAGCTTCTCTCCAGATGATCTGCATTTGGGCTGATTGGGCTGAGCTGCTTATAAGGAGCAGGGATCCAGCTACTCGTCGCCTGAGTGTTTGTTACTCTTGGTAACGTTACCTATTCTCAGCGCCAGTCTCTAGTATTTCTAGTTGTTTGATGTTTTGTTTCTTTGTTACTTTGTCTCAACCGTGCAACCTGTTAATTCCCATTGTGCTCACCTCTTCAGGTTCACTTCACTTGTGCTCATACCCGTTCCGTTCATGATCTCCTGGATTCCACAACACTCTGGTTCCTGCTCTCAGTGTACAGCTTGATCTGCCCGCTCCGGCCATTCACCATCTGCCTCACGCCCCTCTGGACAACAACCACCGGGACTCAGCTGGAAAGTTTCTCCACTCACCCCTCCCTGGCGTCAACACTTATCTACAACAGTAAGCATCATATCAAATCATCTCTGCACTGGTTTCTACTACTCACCTTCTCCGTCTCACCTCCAGAAGTCTCCGGTTTCCCACGTCGTTCTCAGTTAACTGGATTCCCTTTCCGTTCCCTGCTGTGATCATTGCTTCCCGTCTCAAGACACATCCCCATTCACAAATAAACTTTGTTATCATTGTACTCCTGAGAGTCCTCTGTTTATTGTGGGACCTGAAAACTATGACAAGTAGAGTAACTAAAAAATTCTGCAGTTTAAAGTAAAAAGTATTTGTTCAAAAGTACTGATTTTAATCAAATCTAATATATTTCAAAATATGTCATCAGACATAAACATATGGGCAAATTCTGTGGTTTATACAATAAAATAATACAAAATTAGACACTCAGGCAAAATAAACACTCAAAATGACAAAACTTATAGAAAAAAATACAAATAAAATACAATAAAAATAATAAATTTTGTGTATAAACGAGAAGTCTGTCTCCAACAAACTGTGTGTTTCTGGAGAATTTATGCTTAAAACAACGTTTTACTTCATTCTGCGAAATCACTTAACCTAGGGAGAGAAGGCAGCCCACATGATACAAATATACCTTCACTTCATCCATACATTGCACGTGCAGAGGCTTCATGTTTTTGGTAGCACATGTTGTACATTTACACCTTCTCACCTCCACCTTCTCTGCACACACTCGATACGCTGGATCTGTTGGCACCTCGCACTTCTCATTAGGTTCTGCAGGGAAGACACGAACAAAGCCCACATTATGTAATTACTCCAACACTCGTACAGTGGACAGTAACTTTGATATACGACATTTTGAACGAAAAGTGCACAGCGGATGGTAGCCATTAGCGAAATGTGCACTGTAGCGCTGCCATGTCTGTGACTGGCATCGGTTAGCCTTTCCCGTAAGCCCCCCACCAGCTCCAGCCAATGTCAATCAAGCGGAACAAGTAGACACGTGAACACGCATACCTGACCCACCTGCTCTTTAGCAAACATCTCAATTTATGCTGCTTGCCGTAGCCAAAACACACAACCTTGACTGTGTAAAGAAACCTCTTAAAAAAAAAAAAAACGATAAGAAAACTTGTAAAGTGTGTCGGTCCAACACTGGGACAAGCTTTAGCGGTTCCTTATTGCAAAAACAAAGCTATGAGTAGACAGGCTGGTGAAAGGACTCCTGGGTAATCCAGGTGGATTTTTTGGGTGTGAGGTAATGTTAGAGGATGTGGGTGGCATGTTTTACCCAAGCTTAATGGTTCTCCATTTTACCAACAGTTAAGCTTGCCTGCTCATCCCCACCACCCACATAAACACAAGGCATGCCAACAAGGGTGTCTCACCCGACACCTTTAAGGAAGCAGTAGGAGTAACGTTTTTTTTTTGTTATTTTCTTCACTGAGCTGAAGGTACTGTGGGACCTTTTAAACGTCTATTTCAGGGCCTCAATTTAAAGCGGCCACCTGCACCCACTGACCTTTCATCCCTCATCCATATCCTGTAGTTAACCTGTCCAGAGGCAATAAACCGTGTTTGGCTCGGAGGATTAAACTGCTGCTGCAGGCGAGGGGTTGAGAAGTTTACAAGCAGTCAATTATTAAAACAGGCAAAAATAATAATGGTTAAAAATACTACCTAATACTACCTATAAAATCTAAACAAATTTAAAAGTGCTTCCAGTAGCAGAATTCAGCATCGCGTACATAATGTGTAGAAACCTAAACCTTTAACCACATCTGGATTCTTCTCTATGTTTAAAATTTTAATTAATGGTACAAAACATTTAAACCCCTCAAACTTTTTTAAATATTTTGCTAAATTATGCAAACCTCAATGTATTTTATTGGGATTTAACTGTGAAGTGGAAAAAAGGGAATAAGTGGTTGTTTGAGTTCATGCCACCCTTTCTTTATAGAAAAATTTACCTTTGTTTTTCATGCTGATTAAGTCATTATTTGCATTCACTCTTTGACAATCTCAGATGAAATTGTCCTATCTCTACGTTTATTTTTTCTCGCGTGCCCTCCCTCTCCCTTCCCCAGCCTCCCAACCTGGTTCTCTTTCCAAAAATGATTGAAGAATAAAAAACTGTACAGTAACAGTTAAAATATCAGCTATAAAAATATGCAGATTTCCTGCCTGTTTTCTTTCCCTGCTGCTTAAACCCTGATTAGTTCTTCTGCTCTTTTCGCCACTCTTTCCTCACCCTCGCCCTGTATTTAGGCCAGTCGCATTATTTTCTGTATATATTTAGATGTTTTCATACATTGTTTTTTTCTGTGTATTTATTTTAGATATTTTTGTACGGGACTGAAAGGAGCGGTCCTCCAATCTCGTTGTACGATGTGTATAATGACTTTAAACTTCTCCATAATGTTTCACCTGGTCTGACTTCAGGTTCTCTAAGGAACCCACAGAGAAATAGTTACATTTATAGTTACTTTAATAGTTACTTTATTAAATTACACAAGCATATAGTATTTACTAACTAGGTCATGGCATAATGCTTTTAGTTGAGCTATTGTTTTTTTGTTATGTTTTAATTAGTAATACAAGTGGGCTGAAATTGAATGCATGCATCAATTTTATAAATTTTGCTTGTAAAACATTAAAGTTTCGCACCCACCCACCTAATCTTAGGGCCTTCTGTGACGTGGTTTGTCACATAAACATCCCAAAAAAACATATATATATGTAATCAAATTTTTTTTTTACATTTAGGGATACAGTTTAAAGTACACTTCTTGCTGAATAAAAAAAGAGAGGATGTAGATTTTTTTTAAATTACTTAATTCTGAGTTTCTACATTTTAGATTTTAAGCAACACTACAGAAGTTTGAGTTTTGGTTGATTTTGGCAGCCCAGTGTGGAGAAAAGCATTTCCCATTAGCACCAGCGTATAGCGTGGTAAAATCCTGATCTCCCGGTCGCCTCAGTTGGATTACTGTTTCCAGTGTCTGTGTGAAGGATGAATAGCGATGAGGTGATGAATCTAATTGTGGTGAAAACATGTCAGATGATGATGTTGGGGATAAGAAACGAAGGAAATAAAGTATGCCGTAAAGCAGTCAACACATTTGTAGTTGTTTCCTGTGGCAATGTTCCTGCCACCCTCCTCAAAGTTCCTTAGTGCCGGTTAAAGCGATACGGACCCATGACAGAGGCGCCATTCAACGAGCTGTAAGTCACAAAAGTTATGAAGATATTTTATGAAAGTTGAAAAGTCACTTAGTAAATATTAGGGTTAATACGTATGAGTAAATTAAGGGCAGCTCCTCTGAGCCTTTATCTACTACGGAAGTATCCTCTATAGATACAGTAAACACCAGAAGAGATACATTAAACCTAAACAATGCATGAAGCATGCACAAATCAATCCTAGAGGATTCTGGATCTAGTCCCACCTGTAATGTTATACGGTCTGATGTAACTGTGTGGAGTTGAAGTCTTATGATGAAGATGATGAGGATGATGATTAAGGGTAAGCTTATCCAGTCTCTGAGACAGTCTCTGCAGCTCCCTCACCACCAGGTTGGCCAATCCTTGCTGGTCTCTTCTAAAACTGAGAGGAAACACAAACTCAGATGTACAACCAGTCAACAGTCCCAAGAACCATGTTTGTGTTGTTTTTAAGGCTCACAGTTAAATCTAAAATGAGTATAGCTTCTTTATTTCTTTGTTAGTGTTTGGTTTTGTGTCCAGTTTTTGGGTTTCATTGTCAAAATGCAAATGCCTCACCATATCTGCTGACATACTCAAATGCACATGCTGCCCCTGATGTGCAAGCTCTGTAATGGTTGCAACACTACTCAAAACAGAAAGAGAAATGGCTTTCTTTTTCAAAACTGAATGTTCCACTTCAGACAGGAGGTTTTCTCTGGGTTTAATTTATTTCTAGAAAGAATTTTCAATGCCTCAAGATGTTATTTCGGCCTAAACCTCTTTGGAGGTTAGGACATAAAGATAATCATTTTTGAGCAATCGGTATGTTAATTAGCTGCACTTTGTAAGAATTTAACATAGAATTAAGACATTCTTTAACTGAAATTAAATAAAATAGTTTAAAAAAAGTGACAAACTAAAAAAATCCAATAAATGTCTTTGCAGAAAAAAAAAATAATAATATAAAGAAGGACACAACAGGAATAAATGTTCGGTGTCCCAACAATCAGTGTTTTACATGCAGAAAATTTACGTTTGCAGCAGTAAACTGAGATCATTCCAGTTCACCAGGGTCTTATCCTTCATACTGCTCAGTCTCTGGATCTGAGTATTCAAGACCTCCAGCCGAGCACCCAGCCTGAGAAAGCGAACGCCATCGCCTGGAAAATGTAGAAAAACATTGTTTTTATTGCTTCACATTCCAACAAAACATCAACAAGACAACAAGTCCTTTTATATATGCATGAACAAGTCTGAACATATTTTGACATCAGATATCAAAATATGTCAAATAGCATATATACAACACAATAAAGAATGACAATGACTATTTGATTTTAAGCCCAAAAGGTCTGGTTGACAAATTTTACATTGATGCTTTTAAAACAAAAGTAGTCTAACAGGTTTTCTTTACAAATCAGTTAATGAGGAAATAAATTAAACCTTTATGATTTTTTTGTGCATTTAGCAGACGCTTTTATCCAAAGGACTCACAAAGTACACACAAGGTTAGTTGTTATCAATGTGACATAAACAATCTAGAGGAAAATCTCTAGTTAGAGTCAGTGGTGACAGTGAAGAGATAGAGAGAAGTACAGATATAGTAGTAGAAGGGGTATAGAGTTATGGGTAAGAGTTAGGATAGGAGATGCTCTTTGAAGAGGTGGGTCTTCAACAGTTTCTTGAAGACAGACAGGGACGGTGGCCTTACTTGTGGCGCTTGGTAGGTCATTCCACCATCTTGGAACAGCACAAGAAAACAGTCTGGATTTTCTTAAGCGTGGCGACCGAAGCAACCAAGTTGTGACATAAGCCTTTGCAAAAGTATTCAAGTAGATGGGAGCCGTACCATTCAGCACTTTGTAGCCTGACATCAGGGACTTCAATTTGATTCTGGTAACCAATGGTAACCAGTGAAGCTTAATGAACAGAGGGGTGATGTGAGACTGTTTGGGCACAGCGTTCTGGATCATTTGTAGGGCTTTGACTGTACAGGCTGGGAGACCATTCAGGAGTGTGTTGCAATAGTCAAGGCAGGACATAACCAGGAGCTGGGTAGCCTGTTGGGCTAGGTATGGCCATATCTTTCTTATGATTAGTAATGTGTAGCGACAAGATCGGGAAATGGAGACACATGATCTTTAAAGGTCAGCTGCTCATCAATCATGACACCCAAGTTCTTGCTGCCTTTGATGGAGTCAGATACAGGAATCTAGTCTGGAAGTGAATATTGTGGTATGGTGGATTTGGCTGGAAAAACAAGCAGTTCAGACAGTCTGAGATGTGTGCTGAGACCGTGTGGTCATCAGGTGGAAAAGACAGATAGAGCTGGGTGTCGTCAGCATAAGAGTGGTATGAGAAACAATGCGATTGAATGATATGGCCCAGAGTGGAGGTGTATACATCAAACAGAAGAGGTCCTATGTCAGGTTGAGTCTTTCCATTCTTTTCCTAGGTTGTCCACTGGGGGTCACCAGAGTTCCTCTGCTGGAGTCCTTCTTCAGCTGCTCACCTGGCCAGGTGCAGCCACTTGGTGGTAACGAGCTGGACCAGTATAAGTGAACCATCTACTCAACGCCAAAGTATTAGTTGCATCTGGTAACCTAACTCTCAGTGCCAGTTTCTCTAGTTTTCTCTAGTTACTCAACTTCTCTACTACTCTACTTCTCAAGTTTTTGTCTTTTGTCTCCAGTCCTCAGATTGTTTATTTATTTATCCTTTGGAAGTTTTTGTAATTTATGTTTTTGTTTATTTGCTACTTTGTTTTATTTGATACTTAGTTTTTCCCCCCTTCCTGCTCCTGAACATCTCCTGTGTTCCACCCAGGTTTCACCACCACCAGAATACACACCTTCAGGAATTCCCACGATCATCACAATCCTCCGGTTCACCGCTCAACTGGTTCAGCTCGGTCTGCCCGCTCCAGCCTCCATCATCCGCCGTGCTCACCCTCTGGACAACCGGCCTAACTGGAAAGACTCTCCACTCACTCCTCCTGACGTCTCCACCATCCGTCAACAAAGTAAGGCCGTTTACAATAGTTCATCACGCTCCGCCTGCATCACCTCACACGTTCTGCTTACCTCTCAGTGGTCCCCGGTCTCCCGCGTTGTCCCTCCCTTCCTCCAAGTCGCCCTCTGAGCTGTTCGTTGTCTGACGAGTTTGGATTCCGCTGCGGATCGTCTCTGGTTCCTTCCCCTCGTCGGTTGCCCAAGCTGGTTCAAGATCCATTACTCAGATAATTCAATAAACCCTATTATTATTGTACTCCTGAGAGTCCTCGTGTTTATGTGACATCCTCATTTTCAGTAAGACCCTTACCGAACACAAGTCCCACGTCCGTCAAGTCCTCCAACGTCTGCTCCACCACCTGTCTGTATGTCAAAGCCAAGAAATGCGAGTGTCATAAACCCTCCATAACCTTCCTCGGCTACATCTTAGAGGGCGGGCAGATCCGAGGTGATACCACCAAGGTACAAGCAGTCTCGAATGGCCCACTCCCAACACTCGACCACAGCTCCAACGTTTCCCGGGTTTCGCAAACTTCTACAGCTGTTTCATCAAAAACTACACCCAAACCGTTTCTCCCTTAACAGGACTCACTTCCATCAAGAGAACCTTCACCTGGACACCCGATGCAAGCACAAGATCCTGTTCTCCCAAATTCTGGTCCTCCTTCATCCAGATGCCAGCAGACAGTTCGTTCTCGAAGTAGATGCCTCCGACCAGGGGTAAGCCGTCCTTTCCCAAAGAGCCGAAGATGACGACAAATTTCACCACTGTGCCTTTTTCTCCCCGACGCCTCTCCCCTGCAACTACAACGTGGGAGACCGAGAACTCCTAGCAATAAAACTCACCCTAGAGGAGTGGCGTCACTGGTTGGAGGGTGCTAACCACCCTGTGCTGGTCTGGACAGATCACCATAACCTTGAATACATAAAATCCGTCAAACGTCTAAATCCCCGTCAGTCAGGCTGGTCATTGTTTTTCTCACGTTTCAACCTCTCTATCTCCTACAGGCCCGGCTCAAAGAATATCAAACCAGACGCTCTCTCCCAACAGTTTTCTCCAGATTAGTCCAGATCAGAACCGCTTCCATCATTTCCCCTGAGTGTGTGGTTGGTTCCATCTCCTGGGAGATCGAGGGAGTCTTACACAACGCCCTTCAACACGAACCTGATTCCCGGACACCTCCTCAAAAGACTTTGTATGTACCCACCTCAGTTCGCTCTCGAGTAATCCATCGGTTTCACACAGCACGCTTCTCCTGTCACCCCGGTTCCAGTCGGACCCTAGAATTGATCTCCCGCAGGTTCTGGTGGTCCAATCTACACAAGGACATCTGCAGTTGTATCCAACCCTGTCCAACTTGTTCCAGAAACAAAACCTGCAATAAACCTCCATCCGGTCTCCTCCAACCCCTTCAGATTCCCAGTCGCCCTTGGTCCCACATCGCAATCGATTTCATTACCGGCCTCCCAGTTTCTCAAGGTATGACCACCATATTAACCATCATCGACCGCTTCTCCAAGTCCTGCCACTTGATCTCCCTTCACAAGCTGCCATCTGCCTTCCAGACTGCCCGCCTCCTGGTCAAGCACATGTTCCGCCTTCATGGAATCCTGTCTGACCGTGGCTCCCAGTTCACCTCCCAAGTGTGGAAGCCTCTTTGCAATGCGCTGGGGGCCAAGGTGAGACTCACGTCTGGCTACCATCCACAGAGCAAAGGTCAGAAAGAATGGTTGAACCAGGAGGTCGAGGCAGCTCTCTGTTGTCTCCAATCAACCTGCCAGGCCGACTGGAACCATCACCTTCCCTGGATTGAATATGCACACAACGCTCACGTCTCCGCCGCCACTGGTTATTCCCCTTTCGAGATCTCCCTGGGTTACCAACCACCACTCTTCCCTGCAGATGAGTCGGTTGTTTCTGTCCAACACCACATCCGTCGCATTCACTCCGTCTGGAGAAACACAGTTTCGGCACTCCAAAACAAGAAGTATACTGACCGGAGACGCATTCCAGCTCCCACACACTCCTAGCCCTGAAACTTAAGGAACCCCTGTGGCAAGGTGGTGTACTGCAGAAGTGACTAAATACAGTTTTAATCATCAAAATCAATAAAAAATCAATAAAATCAATCAATAAAAATACAGATTTCAAGCCAAAGTAAAAATCTTTTCATAATTTCTCAGAGAGACAGTATAGTGATTAACTGGACCTCGTACATCAGGGGTGCAGTCTTCAACACATTTCCCCATGAACTTTCCAACAAACCTATATCTGACAGGATCTTTGTACACAAGTTGCTGTGGGTCCCTCAAAGCACAAAGCTGTTTTGGCTGAGGTTCCACTTCATTTTTTCGAACGTGACCGGAAAAAGAACTGCAATGTTTGGATCAAATATCATTTTCCAGGGATGACATTGTGAGTCATTGGTGGTCACCATGTTTCAGTTTCTCACACAAGTCCTTTTTTTTGTTCCATCTTGTTTTAAATGTCCCCAAATTAGATGTTCCTCTTCATAAATAATTATTTTACACACACAGTTAAGTTCCTACAACCTATCTAATTAATCTTTTAAGTAAAATCAAATATTTTCCACACTAATAGTAACAATGGACACATTTAAATTAAAGGTTGGGGTATAAAAGCATTTCCTAAGCCCCTAAACGCTTTGGAGAAACATTTTAGCCAGACTAAAGTATTTTGGTTCAAAGTCTGCCACAAACCCACAACTGTCAGGCAAAGGAGGATAAATGAACCAAAGGACCCACCGCGAACTGTGTACAAATCATAATCTAACACTTTGGAGAGTCGATTTTAATCCTCAAACTTTCCACATTTCTGCTCTTTTCTCATGTGTTTCC
>JAVLVB010000421.1:161698-186591 GCA_032876305.1 Orestias chungarensis | reverse complement strand
GCTAACTTAACGCTAGCTGTGCTAGCAAGAGCTAACTGTGTAACTGATTCATTCTAAACTGATTCATTCTTAAGCTAACGCTAGCTTAACGCTAGCTGTGCTAGCAAGAGCTAACTGTGTAACTGATTCCTTCTTAAGCTAACGCTAGCTTAACGCTAGCTGTGCTAACAAGAGCTAACTGTGTAACTGATTCATTCTATGAGCCGATCTCATTAAAAACAACCCGACAGGCTCAGGTTCCGAGCATAAACGGACTTCTTGCTTCGGATTTGGATGCTGTGACTCGTCGTTGACTTTCATTCAGCCGGATGCAACGTTAGCTTGAATGTCATCTTCCTCTTTATGTTTAAAAAAGAAAAGGCAAATATTGAAAACTTGGTCTTGGGTCTGCGGCACAAATTAAAACATATTTCATAATCTCCCCGGGATTAAACGTTCCTAAAATAATACATCTGGGAAATCAATCAATATATGCTGTCACAGAGGATTGTTTTATTGCTTGATTATTAGTATTTAGTAGGTGTGTCCCAATCCAATGTTAGTCCGATAACGGAAAGAAAATATCGGCATGCCTCTAAAATTCCCAATATCGGCATATGGACCACAATGACAAAGGTGTTTAATGTAATCAAGTTGTTTTTAATATTTCACACTACAAAGCTAACATGTGTGATTAATGCAGATATCGTATCGGGTCGATATCGGCATCGGGATATCTGAAGACTGCAATGTTGCTATTAATATTGCATTGTTCGTTATTGACACGATACGATATCAGCATGAATCTTGCAGACTTTTATTACTTTTTTTTGTGTGGAATGTACCAAAGGATTAGATATCAATATCAGGACATGCCTAGTATTTAGGTCATATCAAGATTTTCTAATATGGGCACATTTTAAAATACTTGCCATCCAGAGAAATAACTGACAGTGTTTTTATTTATTTTTTGTTTTATTACCGCGATTTGACACATTTAACTTGGATAAAATTGAAATAGGTTGGAAGAAAATGGGGAAAACTGAAGAAGCTACGTAAAGCCGTACTTGGTTGTAGTTGTTTGGTGAATTTTTAATCTTCGCTTTTCAAAACTACAACATGTTTGATCTCAGTAAGAGTGATTAATATTAGGCGGGTAAATATCTGCTTAGGTTTTTGTTCAAAATTCCCCTTAAAATTTTCCCAGTCTTCCATGTGAACAGTTGGACAACCATCTACGTGCAGCTCACATCAAGCAAATGTTAAAACTTCAGTTCGTGACCGGTTTTCAGCCCAGTGATCTTTGCTCATGTCTCATCGTCATGTGACTGCTGTCCCAGGAAGAGTTATTGTGACACTTTTTATTATTCACAAACGCAAAAGTTGCCGAATTGGCAACTTTCAACCTTCGGCTGTAAATCCGCATCTAACCCGAGGATTATCTCAAACCCAAGAGTCTTTTAAAAAAAAAATGGTTCTGATAACTGCTATGCTTGGAAGGGTTTTAGTTTAAATCGTTTGCATGATTAAAACCTATCTTGTGGTTGTTTTTTTTGTTATTTATGTCATGTGATAAATGTAATCGATCTACTCAAACTAAAGCCTAGTCAGTTGTTTATAGCTTTAAAACCCCTGACCTGAGCAAGAATCCATGTAATAAATCTGATAAATGTTTTTTATAATGCTCCATTCCCATAGTTTCCTTCTGTGGACTGAACGTCCGTCCTGGTTGAGCCTAATCTGACACCTTGCATTAAAATCAGAACATTCACCTTCTATACATCTAAATAAACAATTAGTGCAGCGATCAGGGGTGGGAGCTATGGACTCACGATATCTTGTGATACAGATAAAAGTATAACAAACACAATTACGTTATTTTTATTTTTTAAACAAAACTTTTGAAAAATCGTCTTTTAGGAAGCCAGTAACACAAAGATGTGAGATTTCCATTAGGAATGCACCGATTTGGAAAACTTGGGCCAATATTACTATTGCTGTTGCAGCCAACAGCCGATATTTGCAACATTGGTTTTACTTTTCACACGGATGTAGACATGTTATAACATGACTAATATACACACTTTGTAACTTTTTTTGAGTGGAAAATTTACTTTAAGGATTTGATTTACTGCAACTTACTTCTTTCTTAGTAGTGTTATTCCGAAATGTCTTTACCCAATAAGTTTGGTAGCACAAATCTGCATGAGAAGCTCTTTCTCGTTGACGAAGACTAACAAAACAGCACACAGAATCAAGAGTCACAAATCAATTTATTTCTATAGCGCCAATTTACGACACATGTCGTCTCAAGGCACTTCACAAGAAAATCAATAAAAATCATAGATGCATCATAACATATCAGGAGTCATCTCAAAAACAGAGATGCCAGGCGTCCAGCTTTGATAAAACGACATAAGACCAAAGAAAACTGATAGATCTGATTCGTTAATGTGGACATTTTATTTATATTTCCAGGTTTTGTTATGAAAAAAACCTGATATATTTTTATTCAGAGCAAAATCTTTTGGGATATTTCAGTAACTTTATTCTTATTTTATTTTTGTAATTTTTTAGTATAATTTGGCATAAGAGCAAAGACATTTGAACCAATAGGATGTTAGTAACTCAGTACTTTAGTAGTCTTGTTACTTTTTTCTAATTTCTTGGGCTGCTACGTCTGCTGGAATAAAAATATGTTGTAGTAGTTATTTACTCTTATCTCATCCCTAATTCTTATCATTAACAACAACAAGTAACTATTTAATCATGTTTTTCAAATGATAAATGCTGTAATAGAAAATAATAAACCGTGGAAAAAGTTTTTTAACGTCTCTAATCCTTATCAGCATGCCAATAAATCCCAATTTTTAACATAAGAGATTTACCACAAAATACCAGTTTTTGGCCCATTTTTTTAAAAAGTTGTGCATCTAGATTCCTCATTTAAATTTAGTCGTGGACTTAAACTTGGCCACTAACATGCTAGTCAAACTAGAGCTGCCTTTGCTCAAAAATCAGCCAGAAATCTCTGCGATATCTTCATCTTCAAATGAATATTCGTATTTACAGTAAGCTGGAATGATCCGGGGAAGCTGAACGGGTTTAGTTTGATGTTTCTTTGTGTTTCCTAGGAACCACTATGGTCCGGTAATGCCACCAGTTTTGTGGAGGACTGAAAGTCACTGACTCCTTGGTGGAAACCTCCCTCTTTCCCACCACTGGCCAGAAAGTTTCCAGCGCCATGGCTGAGGACGACTATGGAGCCTTTGTGGACTGGGACCTGATGGGGGACCTGGCCAAAAG
Organism: Orestias chungarensis; assembly: GCA_032876305.1. Classification (NCBI taxonomy): domain Eukaryota; kingdom Metazoa; phylum Chordata; class Actinopteri; order Cyprinodontiformes; family Cyprinodontidae; genus Orestias; species Orestias chungarensis. Next base: position 183,306 of record JAVLVB010000421.1, on the reverse strand, counting down.
CAGCGGGCCCACCAAGGTCGACTGCAAGGAGCTGAGAGACTTCAAGCAGATGGCTCGCAACGGCTACTGGGCCAAGAACCACAAGCTGCGGGCGCAGGTCTATCAGGAGCTCATCAAGTCCATTCCCTGTCGCACCGTCACGCCAGATGCCGAGGTGTACCGCGACATCGTGGGCGAAGCGGCGACGAAGAAGCCGTCCTCGCACATCCCGCTGCCGGAGTTCGTGGACGGAAATCTGGTGCCGCGGTACTGCCTGAAGGCGGATGCCGTGGCCTCGGCTCATCGCATCCTCAATTGCATCGCGGGCCAGTTCCCGGACATCTCCCACTGCCCGTCTCTGCCCGCCGTCACGGCGCTGCTGCTCCACTTCAGCCAAGACGAAGCCCAGTGCTTCGAACTCGTAAGCCGCATCCTGGCCTGCAACGAGCCGGGCAAGCGGCTGCTAGACCAGACGTTCCTGGCCTACGAGTCCGGCTGCATGACCTTCGGCGACCTGGCCAACAAGTACTGCACGGCCGCTCACAAACTGATAATCGCCACCGCCCAGGACGTGCTGGAGGTCTACGCCGACTGGCAGCGCTGGGTGCTGGGGGACCTGCCGTTCAGCCACATGGTCCGAGTCCTGGATGTGTACCTGGTAGAGGGCTACAAGGTCCTCTACCGCGTGGCCATAGCCTTGCTCAAGTTTTACCGCAAACACAAAACGGGCGGCCAAGGAGGACCGAACCAGCAGCCGCTGCTCGATTCGGGGAAGATCCGCTCCGACATTCGGGCGTTCGTCAGAGGCATCGGTTCCACCGTCACGCCCGAGAAGCTGATGGAGAAGTCCTTCTCCATCCGCCTGATCAACCGCAAGGAGATAACGCTGCTGCAGCTCACCAACGAGAAGTCGCTGCAGCAGAAAGGGATCACCGTCAAACAGAAGAGGTAAAAATCCACACCGGATCGTCGTCTCAGGCCAGTTTTACTTCCACACCGTTACTTTCTGCTGCTGCTTCAAATCCTCCTTTAAACTGATGCTAAATGGTTTTCATTTTAAGTAACAACACCTGGCACAAGTATTCATACCACGAAGTTTTCCACATTTAAAACAAACCTTTGTGGATTTTATCGTAAGTGTGTTGGATTGACGAACACCGATTGTCAAAGAACAAGAACTTTCACACGTGGGTAATAATTCTTACATGTATTTGGGTCTAAACAGGTAAGAGTCTATAAAGGGTAGAAAATCAGATACATATTAGTTTTCAAACTCTGTTTGAATGTTCATGTTGCACTTTATCCGACTTTTCCACCGTTAACGTGAGACCTGCGTCATAATTGTGCAGCAGAAGAAGCCGGATGTGGTAAATCTGGACGTACTCGATGTCTGAAGGAAGCGGTGACGAATCTTAAACTTGTGACGACGCGGACGCTCACATCGCTCCTTTTCTACTTTAAAATCAAACCAGAGGAAGAGGCACACATTCCTACTTTTGTTATATCAGGAAAAATAAGATTACAGTTTAGTTTTCTTTTAGAATCTTTTATAAACTCTTATAGTTTCGTGTTACGTCTGCAACAGTTTCAGCATTAGGACTTCTTTTACCATGGATTCTGTTCTTATCCTGACCCAAACCTGCTTTAAAAACATGTTCAGTGATTATTAGATCACCTCCATGTGTCCGTACAGATAAAATCTGATCTCATTTGTGTGTGTAGACCCACAGAAGATTTTCCATGTCCAGTTTGCGTTAATCTTTTTTTTTCTTTTTTTTACGTCTTGTTTCTTTTTGAGTTGTTTGTTGTTCTCTCACCAACTTTTTGTTTGGTTTCCCTTCTGTTTGGTCTCTGCCATTCGTCTTGTGTCCTCTGCTCTGCACTGATTGTTTCACAGATCTAGGTGGGTTCACTTCTTCTTCATCCGCTTTGGTTCTGGTTCACTTGTTAGAAGACACAGCCGCTTGTTTTTAAGCCTCTAATAAACTTCTCCACCTCTTCGTGTTCCTCACCTTTCTTCTCCTGGACGTTCAGGCGTAATGTCCAGCTGGCTCTTAATCCCGACACCTTCTCCTCCGAGATCGTCAGCGCGAAAGAGATGCACGACATCTGGTCGTGGATTCCCGAGCGCTTCGCTCTGTGCCAACCGGAGCTGCTCTTCACCACGTCCACGCATGGCTGCAGCCTCAATAGGTGACCTCTTCAGTGCCCGCATGCAAATGCTCTACATGCTTGCAGCTCCTGTTTTAAAACGTTTTTTTTTACGTTCCACTTTCAGGTTCTACTCTCACTGCGAGGGCCATGAACCCACGCTGCTCCTCATCCGGACCACAGATGGAGACGTAAGTAAAGCACCTTCTCCGCTATTCATATGATACATAAATAAGAATTTTCTTTACACCAATTTTTGTACATACTACAGTTGATTTTCATTACGACCCAACAAAGATTGACTCGAATAAAGAATCCATTTCAGTAATATTCAACATTAAAGAAGCTGAGGTAGAGTCACACATACCTGCACTTTATGTGATTCCTATAATATGGTCATTTCTAATCATTAATTCTGGTTGCCGATATTTGTTAGTTAACATGGCTGATTCAAGTGGTCGTCTAACTCCTAAGCATTTCTTAAAGCAACACTAAGTAACTTTTTAGCCTTCATAAATATTTTTATAACTTTTGTGATCATACGTCGACGTCGAATGACGCCTCTGTCCTGATCCAAGGGGGTCCGTGTCACTTTAACCGGCACTAAGCAACTTTGAGAAGGGTGGCAGGAACCCTGCCTTCCACACAAAACGACAACAAATGTTCTGACTGCTTTACGGCATACGTCACTTCCCCCGATTCTTATCTCCAACATCATCATCTGACATTGTTTCACCACAATTAGATTCATCACCTCATCATAATACATCCTTCACACAGACACTGGAAACAGAAATGTGCTGTGTTTTTTCCTTTCTGTTAGTTAAATATAAAGTTTTATTGTCGTCTGCCCAGAAACATCATTACTGACACAAGTTTTGCAGCATAGTTTAATGATTAATTCAGATGTTTTCATTTAACAGTTGTGTTTAATGTCTCATCCAGGTTTGTGGAGCTTTCCTGTCATCAGACTGGGAGGAGAGAAAACGTGGAGACAACAAGCTGAGTTTCTTTGGCACCGGAGAGTGTTTTGTCTTCAGGGTAAGTTTGTTCATAGAGGCGACTTTTATTAAAGTTTTTCAAGAATGATTCAATGTTTTAGTTTGTTTAGTACTACATTATAACCACTAGAGAGCACCACAACCCATGAGGGGTTGCGGCCACGTCTCCTTCAAAGCTGGAAAACGTTACATTATGTGTCGCCTTGGTGCAAAAAAAAAAGACATTAAAAATGGGAAAATGGTTCTCTGATGTCTTTTGAGGTAAATTATTCATCCAGCTTCCCAACAGCAGAAAACACGAAGGCTATGACTTTAAATGCCCCTATTGAAACTCCTGTTACCCGATCCTCTGGTTTCTGATTGGGGACCAGGCTAGATTCCTTCTTTAAAGGCCTTTTTTTTTCTCATCAGTCAACAAATTATTTCCCCATTGTTGAATCATGACCTCTGACCTTAACTGAGCCAGTCAGGCCTGCAGAGCGTTGGATGTTATTCTGGTGCCTCCAGATCGAGTCGTATGTCTGGGAAGGTTCTGCGTGTCTGGATCATGAATCTCTGGAATCCTCAGAACGTTACGATACAAACATCCGTAACTTATACGACATCTGTATTTGTTTTACATATTTCTATCACTTTCATAGCGTAAAAAAGGCTGAATTAAGTAGTATTACTCAGAAACTTGGGAATGCTCTAAATGTTACAAACCCTAAACACTGTATTTGATTCATATATTTTTGTTTTAATTCTAAATTTCACCTAAATTATTTAACTTATGCTGGTTTTATGGATTTACCTTGACTTTATACTACAAACACATTGTCTGCCTTTTCTTTTTCTTACTAGTTGCAGAAATTGACAAATGTTTGCTTGCATTTACTTTTGATTTATAGTTATTGTAAATGCCTGAAGGTGAGTTGTTTTTTTTAATGTAATTTAACATCTGCTGGCTGTTTTTTTTGGTGAATTTTGTATGTACTATGTATATTAGCGCTCTGATAGGAAGCTTTTTTTTTTTCTTTAACAGATCTGATGCATTTCATTTAGATTGGTTGGTTTCTTAGCATGGACCTGGCTTTTTGTAGTCCACAAATGAGTTTTTATTAACATTAAAGTCAGATTCATCCCAGAAAATTAATCTGAACTTGTGTTGGTTTGTGTTTGTGACTATTTTCCTTTTTGGGCTACCCAGTTGTGACGGTATCACTTATCTAGGCTTGTCCTAGTTTTCTGCTCTGGGATGTTTTTGAGACATTTGATTGATTATTTGTTTTCCTCCCATCTTGATTATTTGGCCAAACTCTTCCTTTCAGTGTTTTCTCCGTTTGTCCTTTGCAGCTGAAGCCTGAGATGGAGCGCTACGAGTGGGTGGTGATCCGCCACCCTGAGTTGGCGTCTGCCATCAAGCCCGAGGGTCCGGACGCTCCGCCCTCCTCTGACGCCCCGAACGCAGACAAGAGCCTCCAGCAGCCGGAGAAACCTCCCGGAGATCTGTCGCCGTTTCTCGCTGCTCGCCACTTCAACCTCAACTCCAAAAACACTTCCATGTTCATGGCTGGAAACTTTGACTCCATCATAGTTGGCGAGTGGATCAGTTTGTGTATTTTTTCCTACAGCTCTCCATCACGTCTCCTCTTTAACCCTCTCATGTGGTCCCATCAGGAGGCGGAGGCGACGGCAACGCTCTGTACATCGACGCCGAGCTGAACCACGGCCACACAGGCAGGTGCACCACCTTCGACAACCCGCCGCTGTGCAAGGAGAGCTTCCAGATCTCCCTGCTGGAGGCGTGGGGCTTCCTGGACGCCATGGCCCAATGATGCTGAACCTGAACCTGCAGGCGGATGACTGCGTCACTACACTGTAACGATAAGGCAGCGGGAACGCCCCATTGAGTCCTAAATGCTCCTATCGTGGGTTTCGCTCTTTGGGAACGCAGATATGCAAACAGAACAGCCTCCGTCCTGCAAAGGTCTTCTTGATCTACCGTATTTATTGTAAAGGTTCTATATTTTCTTTATTTTTGTACATGCAGGGTACTCTTGTGTTGCTGAGCTTTGTTTCTACATATCCTGTTCTGTGCTCGGCCGTCCTTCAGGCATTAAGCAACATTTGTGAGGTGAATATGATGATGGTGTTGTGAGGTTTGGATGGATTAGGTTGGTCCAGTCTTGATGCACTTTTTTGTTTTTGTTTTTTTTCTACAAATAGCAGATTCAAGTAACAAGAATATAAATAATTGCTGTTTTGCACCTTATGTGAAACCCGTATTTACTAGTTCTAAGCAGAAATCTTTTCCTGCTTTGTCATTTCAAGAAATGAGAAGCTGATGTGAAATGTTGACCTAAGGAAGTGTTGGTGGGGTTAAACGTCTTACTTGTTGTTTGGATGTTATTCTGTGGATTGTGATTAGAGTAACAAGGACATACGTGTGAAAATACAGTATTACCTGATGTACATTTGATGGCCGGTGACTTTATTTCCCCACATCTTATCCTTTCACATATTTTGACAAATGTAAGAGTAGGTGCACAAGAAAACAGACGAGTAAAAAATATAGAAAATATTAAATAGATCCTCATAGGAAAGAGAGGCTTTAAATCATATAGAATTACTCTCACTAGTGACGGGTCCAGAAGCACTGATGCGTTGGCGCATGTATCAAGCTCAGTGACAAAAACCCGTGTCTGTGCGCTTACTGATTTCAGCAAGTGACCGTTACAGCAACTGTTTCGAAATGTACCTGAGGCGCCAAACTGTGTTTATAGGGAAGCGAATCTGTCAAAATAATTCTTGATCTTTTTCGGTTCGGCGTCAACTATGGAGCATCCGGTTCTTTTCAGCTTCTACTTGATCCATCTGAATCCAGATTCAGCTGAAATTGACTCTTAGTCGAAAAAGCGTAACAGACTAGATTTCAAAACGTTTGAAAAACGTACTTTTTTTTATAAAGAAAAACCTCAGTCCACAAACATCCTCATTTCAAACACATTCACTTAACTTTTTACTTTATGGTTCATGTTCATATTACTTATTGACTGTATCTAAGAATATCACATATTTTCAATTTAACTTAGGATATGAAATAATACAATATAAAATATACAATAACATACAATGACTTAAATGTTGTTGTTTACACTGGTTCATCAAATCAGTCCATCTACGTTTCCTGTAGGGATTTTTAATGTCCAGCAGGTGCCAGTATTCAGTGACACAGTATCAATACAGTTTTGCTGTGTCGACACGCTTCATGACGCCTCATCTACCATCACTAACTCTCACTTTCTCCTGATAAAGTTAACTTTGCAACTTCTTTGATTCATCTTAATGACTTTAACGTCTATAAACAATAATACTGAGCTAGATTATTTTTTTATTAGAATAGATTGTAATGGGACTGTTCAAATCATTTCTTAGATTATTACAATTTGTACTTGCAAATTGTGCTGAGCCCACATGTCTTGTTAGTTATGGGTTATCTGGGCTGTTTGTGGGTTTCTCCTTGAAAACCTTTAACAGCCTCATCTAATGTTTTGCCTCTCGTATGTCATCACTAGGAGTTTCTAGTCCTGATGGTTCGTTACGGTGGCCCGGAAGTGTCACAGCAAACAAAAGCTACAACGCTACAAAACAAAGGCCACAATGCTACAAAATAAAATTTGCATGGTACTTAAACAAAAGCTACAACACTACAAAATAAAAGCTACAACACCTTAAATCAAAAGCTACAACACTACAAAATAAACCACAACACAAAACAATTCAGTACCACGGAAGTTAGCTGCAGCGTTAGCCACGGCGAAAGTGTCAGCCACGGAAGTGGAAGTGATCTCCTAAAAGCAGGTCTTTTAGGAGATCTATTGCTACCTCGAACTTTGAATAACTCTCACTTCACAGCAGTTAAAAACTGCAGGCACCAAAATAATAAACATCTTTAAAATATTGGCGATTCATTCAGCTTCTGATTGTTTTCCTCTCCCAGTTTCGGCAAAAACTTTCGGTGCTGTGAAACTTTCGGGCCACCGTAGCTCGTGTTTGAATGAGAAAGAGGGTAAAATGATAAAATAAGTGCTCAGGAGGGAACGGCAGCTGGAGATGTTTGTTAGGGAATAATAATGTTCTACAACAAACATTTAGTGTTTAACAGAACATGGAAATTGAACAAAAAAGCTTTTTTTTATTATCACATTTTTAGGAATTTAAGTGTTATGAGTCTCCATTCTGCATATTTTTGATTTCTATCATAGAATCATGTCTACCCTGAAACCACTAAAAGTCAGCTCACATAAATATAACCAAAAAAACTTCAGCTTTACTGTTTTTTGCCAGGTTGACAATTTTTAAATCCAAGAATCCAACAAGTTATGGACTTTCAGAAGCACTTGGGTGCATTAATCACCATTAAAACATGCCTGATTTAAAACAAATCTCTCTTTTAATAACTACCACCTCAATTAAAAACGGTTTATAACACACAGGACTCAGCCGCTCTGTTGGAAAAACATGAGCAGTTACATTGAGTATAAAGTTGAAGAGTTGCTGGTTTTCCACTTGCTTTGACCTTAAATCCAAAATCTTTGCCTAGCAAGCAGAATATGGTGAATAGTGTTTTTATTTTATTTTATTGCAGATATTTAGAGTCTTGCTTAATGGTATAACTGATGCTTTTAAAAAGAAATGCAGGGAAAAAATGACGACCTAATTTGTGTGGACAACTGCATGACTGGAAAATGTTTGGAAAATGAGTCAGATATTCTTAAAATATGTGTAAACACCTTCCTGTTTTATAGCTGTCTGTGTTGCAGCGGCAGTTTTTTTTTGTTGTTTTTTTTTTATCATGTTTTTTTTTTTTTAAGTAGAAAAGTTTGTTTAAACTCAATCTAATCCTTACCGTTTTGGGTTTTATAGCATTTTTAGTTAGATTTTAGTGTTCTCATTTTGTTTTTATACAAATTATGTTTGTGTTTAGACCCTTCACTTTGTCCCCCAAAACAAAATCCAGGGCAAACAAAATCAATTGCCGTCATAGATCACCTAATCAGTAATCACAGACCACCTGTGACTGGTTTAATCAGAATCTCAACGCGCCTGTTTTGTTTCTGGCCTCTGAAAAACACCAACAGGACAAAAATAAGATGCTTAAAAATGCAAAGAGGACAGAACGACAACACAGCATTAACCAGAGAGGCAGCCTAGAGGTCCATCTGTTCATGCAGGTCTCAGTTAAGCCTTCAACAGACCAGGCCTTTGATGAAGAGTGGGTAAAAAACACACAAAGCCTCTCATAAAGGAAATCTATTTCACACCATTTTCTTACACAGCAAACCTGTGGCAGCTGTGTTGGATGAATGAGAACAACTGAACTAAGTAACCTGAATGCAAGCCGTTTGAATTGATGGAAAATCTGAAATATATATATATCTATATATGAATGAATACATAAAAGCCTGTTAAAAAGCTCACAAGACTTGAGACTGGGACTGGGAGAACTACTCTAAACAAAGAAAGGGTTAAGAACAAAGGATACCTGTGCCCAGATTTGAAATCTGCGGTTTACATGCTGCTGATAAATCTACCATAATTATGGATAAAACATTCTGCTTGTATGCGGCTGGTCGAGACGCATAGACTTTCAACTGGAATTGCATAAAAATGTGGTTCTACATTTAAGGGGCTACATGCAAACGTTTATGTTTAAAATGTATCCCCAAAAAATTGATGTTAGGAAATTAGGCATCTCCAAACGACATGAATACTTTTGCTTTTGCTGTCAAAAATGTCCAGCCTCAGCTGATTATTCATCAGCTGTTCTGTTTTGTTTTTACAGTAAGGGGGATTGGCTCTGTTTCTAGTGCTGTTCATTGGAGGATTCACACCGCTAATCGCACATGCATGTCTATATTTAGCTGCTCCTTCTGGGTGTTGGTCTGTCGCGTCGACTGAAAACCTTTCCAGCCTCCCGGACTAAGATGCTTAAGAGTGCAGATCTACACGCTGAGAGGGTTTTCCTCTGACATCACACCTCACTACGCCGATCACTCGCTTTGGGTTTTTGTTTTGTTTTCTTTCGTTATAGTTTTTCCATCCAGTAATCTGAAAAATGATGTGCTTATTTTGATCAGATGACAACTAAATTACCATATCTAAATAAATTACCTGAGTAATTTGCTGTTTTGTCATTTGAAAGATTTAACAAATGGAAACTTGACAGTCTTGTTGGCTGTTTGTGAATGGGTCATGTTGCACCTTTGGACAAAGTCTACATATTCACATAGTCTCTTTGAAACACACACAGGAGACAATGTGTTACCACCAAGATCCCCAATGCTGTTGCACCAGCTGTTTGCACACGACTGCAGACTGTGTTTTTCTCAATGGCGACGGCGTCTCCCTGCACGTCTCACTACTAATATTGAAACCATCAGATTTCATCACTTGAACAGAGGGAGAAGAAATAGGAGAAACATCCTCCTGACTGTGACCTTGTACCCGGCGCGTTTCATAATTCAGTCTTGGACGCAGTGGAAGTGGCGTGGTAGTGTCTAAGAGGAAGGAGGTCGATGGTGATGCATGTGGACACGCTGCATCACGAGTGGTGGGGCTTTACACTGATATAATGGGGGTGGGGGGTTCTTGTAGTGCTGACTCGGTCAGCTTATGCAGAGAGGGAGGAATGCACATGCCAACTCTGAGTCACACACCAATACCACACCCTCCCCCAGTCTGCATGTGAGCAGCCCTGAAAGTGTAGTTGTTAAATGCTGTAAGGAGTGAGTGGATAGGAGTGGGGGTTCCTCAGCTAACCCACTAAAACTGGCCCAGATGCCACATCGCTGCGTGTCGCATCTGACATTGACGCTCCTGCTGTTGCAGCTGGGTGAATATGGAGCACCGAAAGCACCAAAACCAAACATTTTAAAGGATCTAACGCTTATTCTTGCATGTATTCATTTACTTTTTAGAACAAACTTTATTTCAAAATGGACAGCATACAGTTTAAAGCAACACCAAAGAGGTTTCAGTTTTGGTTGATTTTGGCCGCCAGTGTGGACAAAAGTGTTTTTCCTGAAGTAAAAGACTGCATTTTCCACGAGGAGTTTTGCATGGTGTCGTGCCTGCAGTTGGATTGAAGTTCATTTCTGTTTCCAGTGTCTGTGTGAAGGATGAGTAGCGACGAGGTGATGAATCTAATTGTGGTGAAACAATGTCAGATGATGATGTTGAAGATAAGAAACGGAGGAAGTGACGTATGCAGTAAAGCAGTCAGCACATTTGTAGTTGTTTTGTGTGGAAGGCAGGGTTCCTGCCACCCTTCTCAAAGTTGCTTAATGACGGTTAAATCGATACGGACCCCCTCGTGCCATGACAGAGGCGTCATTCAACGAGCTGTGTGATCACAAAAGTTATGAAGATATTGTATGAGGTTGAAAAGTTACATAATATGGCTTTAAAGATAAATGTCATAATCAGAAGTACTAGATTACAGCATAAGCTAATTCGCTAATATATATATAAGCTAATATATATAAGCTATATATAAGCTAATATATGGACTTCACTTAAATATCCTTTATTTTCTCACCATAGGGGAAAAGATGGATATAAATACTGTGCAGAAATGATGTGCAAATATCCATAGAGGTTAGTTTTGCTGTGCAGCAGCGTTGGTTTTAAACTCCAGCTGGGAGAAAGGATTTTTGGAGAAAGGAGATTTTATCGTGGTTTTAGAAAGAAATGCAACATTTTAATCTATGGTATTTAAAGGCAAAAGAAAAGTTTACTTCCCACCTTTAAAGGAGCAGTTTTAGCCCCACCCACAGGCTGTATATTATTGATTATGCTGAAAAATTATTAGATGGCAAGGTTATGTAATTGATCAGTGGAAAATCAGATAATAATAATAAATCACAGTCACTTCTTAATAGATAAACCTAATAAAAGTTATTCCCTTATATGGAAATTTGTATTTTTTATGGAAATGAAACGCTTCCTTATATAAGATAATGATGTAGCTTTGGTCCCTGCACTGTTTGTCTGTAAACTAAGAATGGACTGTTGGACTAAAGACTTCTCAAATGGGAATATTTAAGTACTTGCTGAGAAAAGACCAACAAAGTTTTGCTGCAGTGATAATTAATGCAGGAAATGGGATTTAGTTCCATTGAGTTTCTCAGCTGGAAATAAAAGTTTTTTTAGATTTTAGATTGAAAGGAAACAAAAAAGGTGATGGAAGAGGACATAGCACAGTAAATGCTCAGACACCTTGAAAGGAAAGTCAACAGCTAGACCACTAGTTGAACACACCGACAGTTTGTTAGCATGAAGTTGATAAGGTTAGAAAATGCTTTATTCTAGCAACATGTGGTGTGACAGGTATTCATCGTGGATGTAGGTGTCCAAGGTTCAATTTTCAGCCTTGACACCCTTGTTGCATGTCTATCCCCTTCCTCTCTCTATCAATATCCTGCGTGCAAGTCGCATGTTTACCAGAGTTTCCCCCAAATGTTACAGTTTCAGGTTTTTGTCAAATTCCTAATTTTTGTGAATTACAGTGCATTTAAACTTTTCTATAGGGTGCTGGTTTGTTAAGTTTCTATAATGCTGCCTTTCATTGAATATTTCCTTTGACTCTTCCTTATGATCTGATACTTTACTATATCCTTTTCACTTTATGAAGTCAAGTTCTAGACTTTGATATCACCACTTGTTTAATGATTACTTTTTTTGTTCAGCTGCAGACCTTGAGGCTTTGAACTCGCCTCACTTCCTTAATGTTTTCTTTTAATATTTATTTAGCTTCTGGTATAAAAAATAGAAACAACTATTGTGAGTTACAACCTTGAGCACAAGTGAATAGGAGACTGTTACAATGATGACATATGACCTGTAATGTGTAAATTATTTATTGAGTTGCGGCTGTTTGGGGTCATTGTCAGATGGTGCCATTGTAATGTAGAGCTGTGCACCATCTTTGTATTTGTGGTAATTAATCAGTTTATTTGTATAGCGCCAATTTACAACAGATGTCGTCTCAAGGCACTTCACAGAAAATCAATTAAAATCAAAGATACATCATAAACAAATCGATTTAAAAAGTTTCCAATCTAAGGAACCCCAGCAGATTCATGGAGTCATTGACTTGCAGCATTCACTCCTGTGGAATCAGCAGACAGAAACAATGGCTTGTGTTGTCGTTGACTTTACAGCAATCCCTCATACTGAGCATGTATGTAGCGACAGTGGAGAGGAAAAACTCACCTTTAACAGGAAGAAACCTCCAGCAGAACCAGGCTCAGCACAAGCAGCCATCTGCCACGACCAACTGGAGGTTTGAAGAGACAGAAAACTAAATTAGAAGCACAGGATATAATATGAAGCTTGTTCGAGCATATACATTAATCAAGAGGGACCCAAAGATGGAACCTTGGGGTATCTGATGAAAGTTATCATGAAAAAGGAAAGGAATCCCTGTTTTCTAGGTAAGACTCAAACTACTCAAGTACTGTACGAGAAAGGCCAGCTGGTTTCCTCCTCGCTTCAATAATACATACAACAGTCAAGGTGGTCTTAATTAGACGGTCTACTGGGGGTCCTCCGTGGTAATTTGTCTCGTTAACACAATTTTTAGAAAATTAGGAGTTTTTTAAGGAACAAAAGTGTTTAATGGCGTGAAAACTTCCAGATTTATACGGTTAACAACTCACTTTTAATCTCTCTGCCACCCAGAGGTGAATACTAGATATCGACGGGTGAGCCTACAGTGGTGCAAACCAAGACGATGCCTGATAGGGGAGACCTTTTACAGGTACAGCGGTGCGAACCAAGACGATGCCTGATAGGGGAGACCTTTTACAGGTACAGCGGTGCAAACCAAGACGATGCCTGATAGGGGAGACCTTTTACAGGTACAGCGGTGAAAACCAAGACGATGCCTGATAGGGGAGACCTTTTACAGGTACAGCGGTGCAAACCAAGAAGATGCCTGATAGGGGAGACCTATTACAGGTACGGCGGTGCAAACCAAGACGATGCCTGATAGGGGAGACCTTTTACAGGTACAGCGGTGCAAACCAAGAAGATGCCTGATAGGGGAGACCTTTTACAGGTACAGCGGTGCAAACCAAGAAGATGCCTGATAGGGGAGACCTATTACAGGTACGGCGGTGCAAACCAAGAAGATGCCTGATAGGGGAGACCTTTTACAGGTACAGCGGTGCAAACCAAGAAGATGCCTGATAGGGGAGACCTATTACAGGTACGGCGGTGCAAACCAAGAAGATGCCTGATAGGGAAGACCTTTTACACGTACAACTAAAATGAGTGACAAAATCCAAACCAAATATGAGACGTTTATAACTATTATATCGATTTATTACGTCCAATCCGTACAGTTTAATTTCCAGGTTCGCTATACCGCGCCCCCCTCATCATTGAGTCAGTTGGTAGGTCCCGTCCGTTGGGTTGGTCATGTGATCCTCTTCACGGCGCCATTTTGTGTCGCTGCGCCGGGTATTTATCTCCAGCGTCGTGACTCTCCGGTCTACACTGTTAGGTTATTAGACGGTTCCTGGTTCACCCGGCCTTGCACCCCCACCCGTGAAGTGCGCTTCCCCTCTTTTGCTTCGTTGCTCATTATTTTTTTGTTTAGCAGGTTAACTTTTTTTTTAAAGCGTTAATATTCTAGTGAGGCAGAATGTCGAGCGAAAGCCCCGAATACTCGCCGTTCTTTGCAGTGATGGGAGCCTCCGCTGCGATGGTGTTCAGCGGTCAGTATTACACCCTCTCTACTAGGTGTTAATGTTTCTCGTTAATGTGTTTTTTTATTTACAGATACATTTATATAACAGTTAATAGTCTCATTTGCTGTAAGCTAGCTGCGGCGCTCTAAGCTCACCTAGCTATCTGGGATGCTAACGGTCGTTGCTAATCGTTAGTCGTCACTTGTCCTAGCTTTAGGGTGAAACTGTTCCCTAATTTACTATCAATACTCACCTGTATGTATTTTTTAACGATTTTGTTGTCTTTATTGCTTCACCTTATTCTGCTGCGACTAGCTTTGGGTGGTTAGCTAGTTCGGAGTTTGTGTAAGTTAGCTTTGATGCTAACCTCACTCCGACATATTCTTCTGTCAAAGCGAAACGGCTTCATTTCAGACTATAGTTACACAGTAAAAACCCGTTTAAACGGTGTTTAAATGTTATGATAAAGTAGTCTTTATATCTAATAAGATTTTAAACTGTTTCTTTTTGGTTGACACCTTTTTACTTAAACCTGTCATTTAAACTTTACGAAATTTAATTAACGGAGGCCAGACTAAGAATTTGCGTTGCTACGTTGATATTAAACGAATTATTGGTAACAATTAGGATAGTAAAGTAAATGTATTAGAGATTGAGGCGACGCCATCCTGTTTAAGCTGCATTAACTAAATGCCACGTAAACCTTAAATGTAAGCAGTGTATGTTTAATTTAGCATGTTTTTTTTTTTACTCTTGTGCTTAAAATAAACATTTTTAAACAGAAATTTAAATGTAAATTGGAAACTATGATCAGCTGGAAGATCTTTTCTTCAGGAGGAATGACTAGTCACATGATTGTCACATGATGAGACTTCTGACTTGGACTTGCTTTCTAGTTGATCATTTTTTTAGAGGTTAGATGTAATTTAGAAAATATAAAGTTCAGAAGGAAGTGTCACTGGAATTGAACGTTTTATTTGCACTGTTATGTGTTCCTGTTAAAAAGTGAAGCAGAATTTAGATTTCTTAAAAAAATTGTGTTTACATCTTTATTGTAGCTGCCAGTTGATAAAGTATTGGTGGAAAACCTGATAAAATTGCTTTCACACAGGGCATAGACGCTTAATTTAACATGGAGATGTACTCATGTTTTCCCAGGCAGATGCCGATTTCCTGTTTTTCGTAGAGAACATTTTTTATTTTTTTTTCCTCAAAAATCATCCTCAGAAGATTATAACAATCTTCTCCTCTTTTATATGGTTATAAAATCAAGATTTTATAACCATATAAAAGAGCAGAAGATTATAACAATCTTCTCCTCTTTTATTTAGTTATAAAATCCCGATTTTTTTTTTTTTTGGTATGTTCATATGCTTTAAATTTTCATTAAATTCAAAGTGCGCTAAAATTATGTTTTCATTTTAAGAGCAAACCAGACGTTTTAAGAGGTTTAAACAGTGGAAATTTATGTTTTTTGGTACATTTTATAAATGAAGGGGGAAAATAAAGAATATTTGGCTACAAAAATGGGAGTGGTTGTGAAATCTGGACAATAAAATGGTGGATTCTGCTTCTTTTTTTTTACCAGTTCAGAGTATTTTGTTTAAGTAAAATTATGTTATTTGTTAATTTTAACATATTATAAAGCAATTAAAAATCTAATCAGGAAATGGGAGCCTGAGAGGAGTAACGGCTAGAAAAAAAGCTGGATAGTGGTGGATCAGATTGGTAGAAAGAAAATCGACGCTTGATTTGGGCTTCAGATGGAAAAATCCTGTAAAATGTATAACCTGAATATGCATATCTGCAGATATTGCTTTCTAGCATTAAAAAACGTTGGTTTAACATCTAAACAGTTTGATGCTTTATTTCAAAGATCTGTTATTTTTCTTTTTAGTTTGGACAGTAACACTATTAAAACGATTGTTTGTGAGCCTCCAGTTTTTTGTTTTCAGATGTTTAGACACCTACATTAATGCTTTTAATCTAAAGAATTGATTTCCTATCATTGATAGTTGCTGAGATCTTTCCAACAGTGGCATCATGATTTTTTTATTTTGATGCAAGTGGAGCTCATATTCTCACATTTTTCTCTGCTTCTAATTCGGAGCAGACCCTCCTACAGTGACGCGTGGGCCTTTTCATGCTGGATCATCTGTTGCTAGCACCACCTGCTCTGACATAAGACGTCATCGGGCATCCCATATACTAAATGCTCTGCGACATGTGGAAGCTTTATGCCTTAAATGAACGGATTAGGATTACTATCCAGAGGTTTTGCCTCCACATGATGGCAGCATTCTGGAGTTTTTACCCTTATTCTTTGACACTGATGTGCAGCCAAGCTTTTGGGGCAATATTGACGGCAACATCACATTAAGGCTTTTTTATAGAAAAATTTGGCTCTTGGCAGATACATTTCCATTTAAATTCACACAGTTACTGCAATTTAGTCTTTTTTTATTTTATTTTCTCTAATAGGGGAAAAGGGAAAATAACTTCGTGAAGGATTTTTGGAGTTTTCAAATATTAACTCTGTTTATAATTGTCAATAACTTTAATTGTCATGAGAAATTTATCACAATAACGATTGATGATATGATAATGCACAACACTTTTATATATATTGATGGATATTTAATTTCTAGATGTTTTAACAAAGATATATATACATGTATTTTTTCCTTCTGGACGCCTTTTTTTAAGTCTACCTTTTTGCTTCTATATTGGTTAACACAATGATGGCCAGTTGTGATGGATTATTTTAAAAGCAGTAGAATAAATGTAGGGAGGAGTTTATGATAAATTTGTAACGTATTTGACATTTCTTCATAAAAGAACCCGGACTGTTGTCATTTTAGTGCTTAAAATTTTATATATCACTTGGTAAACGGTTTACCTGCCTGTTCTTGTCAGACTCTGTCAATAACCCTTAATAGACGAGAGCTTTTTGTTTTTTGTCTGCTTCATATTGTTGCCGTGGATTTTTCTTTCTCTCACAGATGCCACTTCTCTCTGTTTCTTTTCTGATGCGCTTCTTTTTTCACTATGAGCATCCTCGTGTTAAAGCCGGCTGTGAAATGCCCTGGTGGAGCCATGTTGGGTTTTTATGAAGAGGAACAGAATCTGTAATAGTTGCTTCATGTGTTGTTTTACTTCTGCTTTAACGCTCAGCTGTACTTCGCGTATTTACGCTCTACTCTGCCATCCTAATGCTTAAAAAGCTTTTTTTATTCTGTCTCTAGCTTTGGGAGCTGCCTATGGCACGGCTAAGAGCGGCACCGGCATCGCCGCCATGTCTGTGATGAGGCCGGAGCTCATCATGAAGTCGATCATCCCCGTGGTCATGGCTGGTATTATAGCCATCTACGGCCTGGTAGTAGCCGTGCTTATTGCCAACAACATCTCAGAGAAGATCACCCTCTTCAAGTAAGCTCAGTCATAAGGAGCGGCCATCCTTAAATGCCTTTAACCTTTTTCTATTCAACGAGCAATTCAGTCAACAAATAATTAAATATAGCTTTAGGTTATGGTGCAGTCCTGACATCTTAACAATTAACCGTGTGAATGTTAGAAATTTTGCTTTTGTCATTTGTGCTGCCAGATGTCTAAAAAAAAAACCTTGGACTGGAGCAAATTTTTCTAAATATCGCAATAACCTCCATTAAACTTCTCTAATTTCTTTCTTGCCCATCAGTCTGAGCATAATATTTCCTAATATCTGCTGCAGTGCAAGTAAAACTGGTTCATTATTGCATGTGATTCCAGTTTAGCTAGTAGGACAAAGTCACAGCAGTAAGATCTCATACTGGACACAAATGACATGGCCAATAATCCATATTTAAAATAAAGTCAGATTAGGAAGCTCAGATTAGTAAAAAAGGTAAGAAAACAGACATCCATCACACCTGTTCCCAATAACTTCCTGTTTATTCAAGTAAGAAGTATTTTGCTGTTGCTTTATCCCAGCCTGTAATTTTAGCATTTTTATACCAGTTTATCTGCAGTTGAAAAAATTAATAAATCCAGGGAAAACCTTTCACCAGGGTTTACATATGTGGGTTAAAAATCAATTGTTTCCAGGTAGAAAGTGCTGTAGGAATTTCTGAGAAGTTTGTTTTGGTTTTTCCTTCCTGTTTCAAAAAACAATTTGGACATTGCAAAAAAATTCGGAAAGAATCTTTCATATTTTACTCAAATCCTTAAAGCATTTGTTGCAGTCTGACATGGAGCATGTTCTTAATTTCTACTAAAACCGGAGGCTGTTCTGTTTTAGTTTACAGATAAATAAAAATGGCGGTCTCCTAAACTGTTGGATGTACTCAGGTGGTGGAACTGCCAAGTAAGATCTTAAAGTTGAGTTTAAAGCTGGACGATATTGCCTAAAATAAGTCAATGTTGCTTGTTTTATTGTATCAAATCTAATTATTTTCTAACTTTCTTTCCATAAATTCATCTAAATGTTTATTTCAATCGTCCCTTCTGAGTTGAAATAAACTCAAACTAAAGTTCATCGTAGTGAGTGCTCTTTCTATTTTGGTTGAATTTGCCCTAGTTTAGCATCACTCATTGAAGAAAACATCTGTTGAAATGCATCTGAAACTTTATTTACTTCCCGTTTTGACCAGCGTTGCGCTTGTTTGTGTGTAGGAGCTTCCTTCACCTGGGCGCCGGACTCAGCGTGGGCCTAAGCGGGCTGGCGGCCGGCTTCGCCATCGGCATCGTGGGCGACGCGGGCGTGAGGGGCACGGCTCAGCAGCCTCGGCTTTTCGTGGGCATGATCCTCATCTTGATTTTCGCTGAGGTCCTGGGTCTGTACGGGCTGATCGTGGCCCTCATCCTCTCCACGAAGTAAAGCGACTCCACCACAGGATCGATTCTTTATGTTGCTGCTGGAGAAAGTGTAAAATTAAAAAAAAGAAAAGAGAGAAGCGAAATTTAATTTAAAAAAAAGAATATCTGCCGGGGCAAAGAGGAAGTGTGGAGAATATGAAACAAGATGGCTCCATAAATATGTTCTTTTCAACAATGTGTACAGTTGTCCCAATTTGATAGTCGACTTGTAAATGCGCAATGTAGTGATTTGTCCGTCTTGTATGTGTGCGCGCGTGCGTTTAAAACAAACTACAAAAACAAAAAAACAAGAATAATTATGAAAGCAATTGTCGGATGAAGACTTGTTCTCTCCCTCCACGTGTTTCAGGCTTTAGGCCGGCTTTGCCTCAGACGGCCACCCGGCATCCTCTCCCGGGTCAGCCGGGGAGCTCCAATAATAATCTTGAGAATCTATTTGTAAAGGCAACCGTGTATGGACTTAAGATTTTTGTTCTGCGGATTTTTATTTATAAGGGTTTCATTGAACTGTCGAAATGCAGCAAAAGTCTTAATCGTCCAAGAATACATGCATATATAAATATATACAGACGTATTAATATCACTAGATTTAATGCACTGTGGGTTAATTGTTATAAGTGGTTGGATGTAATTTTTGGTCTTGATTAAGTTTGCCTTTAGTTCGTTGCCGGTGGAGTGGGACTTGCTGTGTGTGTGTAGCTGTATTCTAATCATTACGCAAACATTTTTTTTTTCTTGTAGTACAGCTGTTTGCATTAAAGACGTGTGTGTGTGTGCCCGTGTCGGGTCTCACCGCTGTAATTTCCACATTCCCCCTCGTTGACGACCTGTTCTCACATATGTGGCTGTAACTCATTCCAGGCATTAAACATCATGCATGGGATCTGGTGTTTTCTTGCTGTTGGGAGCGTCTCCCTGCAGACCAAGCAACTTTCAGGAGCTTTCCTCCAGATCCAATAACGAGCTTTTAAATTTCCACCAGAGAACTGCAACGGTTGCCGTTGTGCAGCACAAATCGTATGAGATTAGCTTTGAAGTTCTATGGAAATATTTGGATCTGGAGTGAATTTTCAGGAACTAGATCTGCTGCAGATGCATTACTAAAACCGTCCATCAAAAATCCTGTACAAACTCTGGATGTATAAACTTCTCAATTAAAGATTCCAACTTTCCACTGACTTCCAAACACAAAACGTCTGCAGTTCGGCGTGTTTTTCTCAAGTCAGAGATGGAGTTGTAGTATTTCAGTGTGAAGGTTTGCTGCAACTGATTAGGATGCAGAAATGATTGAAAGGGTGGAGAAAAAAGATGTAATATTTTTATTGCAAACTTTACAAAACAAATGTACAAAACTGTCTGCATTATTTGCAGATTTGATCAAATCAGTCCGATTCGAGGCTCTTCAGCAGAGTCTGAGAAATGCTGCTGATGATGCTGAACGTTGAGCTGTCAGGAAACGACTCAGACAAGTCTTTGCCTTCTTCTAAACTCGCACTGAGGAGAGGATCCAACGGCACAGAACCTGAAAACCAGAGGATCGTGGTGTCAGTACCAGAATCTATCGGGGAAAACATTTTAGCTAGTGGTGATCAAATTTATGACCATCCCCCCTCTGATGAAACTCCAATATTTCCATGGAAATGATTAAAGTAAAAGAAGAAATGACCAGGAAAAAAAAAACATTAAGACAAATGAGCTTTAAAACTAATCTGATCAATGAAAGCACTAAACCTTAGGCCTCGGCCTTAAAGAGGAGACGATTTGGCATCAGAAGATTCATTATGTTGAAAATAATTTAATATTGCAGAGGAAGGGAAAAAAAAGTGAAGACGCCAACAAGCGTCCCCGGATCTTATCCCCCTGCCGACTTCTATCGGTGATTTTGTGTCCAACAAACACAAAACTATCGGTGAAACGTTCATCTTGACCGTGATCGGCTGTTAGACCTTAACTGAACACCCTGTCCTGTCTCTTAACGTGAATCAGACGTTTTAATAGCAAGGCCTTTAGATTTGTGCAGTGAGTGGCGACATCTTGTGGCTGTAAGTCGATACTCCTTTGTGCCTCACCTAGAAACACGGATCCCGTCAGCTTGGCCAGCTCCTCGCCTCCACCTTTGGAGAAAATGTTGCTGCAATCCTGTGAGAAAGTGACATCGTGACGTCTACAGTCCTCTCGATTACGGTTTACGAGACGCGATTACTTACGGAGCAGTGCGGGCAGACAAAGCCGCTCATGTTCTCTACAATTCCCAGGATCCGAACGCCGGTCTTGTTACAGAAGGTGATCTCTCTCCTCACATCCCCAGTGGACACCGCCTGGGACCAAAACAATATAAAATCCTGCGTCTTCCATCGGTGTGGATTCGCGATTTGTCGTGAAGCTCGGTCCACTGTATACCTGAGGTGTGGTGACCAAGATGGCTCCGTCCAGCTTATGTTTCTTGAAGTTTTCCACCACGGCCAAATGCTCGTCAGACGTCCCCGGCGGCGTGTCCACCAGCAGCACGTCCAGCTCCCCCCACGCAACATCCGACACAAACTGGCCGATCATAGCTGTCGGAAACAGAAAACCGTGCTGAACAAAACTTTAATTGTATCGTTTTGATAAAAAGAAAAAACTGAATATGTTGTTTTTCTAATCTCAACCCATTCATGAGATAAATCTAGCTGACAAGAGCACAATTTAAATAAGATAACACGCATCCTAAAGGCGAACTGAAAACAACTGTGCATAAAGTATTAGGCAAGTCATCATTTTGACCCTTTCCTAATTTGTATTTTAAAAGCTTTATAAACTTTGAATGTTTATTGGGTATAAACACAAAATAAAGGAACATTTAACTAATATGCAGCTTGAAATGTTGCATAATAATAATAATAAT
>JAVLVB010000421.1:138566-153362 GCA_032876305.1 Orestias chungarensis | reverse complement strand
GAGTCTTTAAATGCACGATCCAGTCTCCTGCAACTATTCGATATTTCTGTTGTGTTTATGAGTGTTGTTGTTTTCTCTGCTCTGTAGATGGTGGGTGTTGGAACTGCTGAGGTGAACCTGGACACGTTTAAATACAGCTTTAGCAGCTTGCTCGGCCACGACGAAGACAGCTGGGGTCTCTCATACACCGGTTGGAGCCTATTTTCTTAAACTAACTGATTTTCATTTTATTATTGTTTTATTCTGAGAAGTTAAAGCAAAAAACATTGTTTTATATTTGAAGGTCTTCTCCAACACAAAGGAGACAAAGTGAAATTCTCACCTCGGTTTGGTCAAGGCTCGATCATCGGCGTTCACCTGGACACGTGGCACGGCACCCTGACCTTCTACAGGAACCGGCACTGCATAGGTAGATTTGTCGTCGTGGCGCTGAGACTGCGCAGATCAGCACTGTGGGTTGTTTAGTTATTGTTATTCCAAACAAACCAGCATCACATCTGGGGTTCCTCTAGGCTTTGTTGTTGGGTTCCTTTTTTAAATCTTTTTAAATGTACCGGTATCTTTTTTTATCTTCGTTGGGAAACAGACGACTACCACACAAATATTACGCTCTTCAAGAGTTTCTGATGAGGGAAAAGTTTCAGAATCTTACAGTTTCTTTTACTGAATGTTATTTTATTCATTTTTTTCCAATCACAACTTACTATTGTTGATAAGAGAAGCAGCCATATTGAATCCTAAAAGCAGTATTAGAAAACTTCCTCAACTTTCCCTATGAGAAGTGCCACTTTCAAGAGGAATTCAAAGGGAATTTCTAATTATTTACTACAAAAATTTTAATGAGAGACTGGAGGTCTGGGCTAAGTGTCTTTCCGGACGCTTAGTGGTTCAGAAAAACCTTTCGGTTGGTTCCGTTTGCTGAATACCCGATGCAGGAGCAGCAGAGGGCTATGGGTGCTAGCAGCACCAAGAAAATGTCACAATTTTCACAGTATTATGAAGATGGCACCATTGAGTCCAATTTATACAGTTTATCTGCAAAAAAGAAGTTGATTTAGTTTAGCTACCCTTTACCATCACAATGATTCCTCACTGCTAACATGTACGCTGATGATACACAGATTTATATTTCTGCTATAACTACCACCAAGGACCAGTCCATTTCATGTCTTTGATTTGTTTTAAGTTAAAATGCTTACTGTTGTTCATTCGATGCTTGTTTGTTTGTTTTGCTGTTTCTCACCTTGTGCATGAATATTGCTGCTCAAATGACCCCACCCTGTCTCTTGCCAACAGGTGTCGCTGCCACCAGGCTGCAGAGCAAGAGGTTCTACCCCATGGTTTGCTCCACGGCCGCGAAGAGCAGCATGAAGGTGATCTGCGCTCGCTACGCGCCCACCTCCCTGCAGTACCTCTGCTGCGCGGGGCTGCGCCAGATGTTGCCCCGCTGCCGAGATGTGACCGATGCGCTGCAGCTGCCCCCCGGGCTGCGTGCCGTCCTCCAGGCGCAGCTCAGCTGGGTGTTTGCCCTCAGCAGCAGGCCCGACCCATCGGAGGACTGTGAGGCAGAGGACGTCCACGAGCAGCTGAGCGCGCCTGCGAGCCCGGAGTCGGGCGCGGACGCCTGTGGTGGCCCATTTCCTGAGACGCCCGCGCACCTCGGCTGCCCCCCAACTCCCCCGAGCAGTGACTACGAGAGCTGCTGCTCGGACCCGGAGGACTATCAGTGCAAGCGATGCCGATGGATGTGATCGGGGCTCCCTGCTCTGGAGCTCTTTTCTACCAGCACCAACATTTAGTTCACATCCAGCAGCACCTGGGCTCCTGTTTCCTTGCAGGAATCAATGAAACCTCCATTGGTTTTTGTTTTTTAGCCCGTCTGTCTTATTCAGAGTGTCATATGTTTCTTTGGTACCACATTACAATAAGGCCGCACCCCTGAGAGAGATATATATATATATACACACTGTGTTCCAAATTATTATGCAAAAAGTGTTTAAGAGTGATAAGGTAAGAATTTTTTTGTTTGTCAGTTAAACTCATTGATGGTGATGTGTGTCATGGCTCTTTATATCACTGAAAGCAATTGCAGACACCTGTGCTAGTTAGTTTGGCAGGTGTGTCCAATTAAAGGCAAGACTACTTAAGAAGGCTGTCCCACATTATTAAGCAGCCTACATTTTCAGCCAAAATGGGAAAGGACAAGGATGTGTCGGCTGCTGAGAAGCATCAAATTGTGGAGTGTTTAGGTCAAGGCATGACTACAATCAACATTGCCAAGACACTTCATCGTGATCATCGCACAATCAAGAAGTATGTAGCGGATTCAGAGCACACAGGTGTGAGTGCTGATAAGGGAAAATTGAGGATTCTTTCCAACAGGCAATTACGTCAGGTTAAAAGAGCAGCTGTAAAAATGCCTTGTCATAGCAGCAGACAAGTTTTTGAAGCTGCTGGTGCCTCCAACGTCCCCCGAACAACAAGACTCAGGGTCCTTCAGAGGTTTGCAGCTGTGCGTAAGCCATCCTGTCGACCTCCTCTATCCACTGCACACAAGCAGAAACGGCTCCAGTGGGCCAAACAATACATGAAGACTGACTTTAAAACTGTTTTGTGCACCGATGAGTGCCGTGCAACGCTCGATGTTCCAGATGGATGGAGTGGAGGATGACTCGTTGACGGACACCCCATGCAAACAAGGCTACGGTGCCAACAAGGAGGAGGCGGAGTAATGTTTTGGGCTGGAATCATGGGTAGAGAGATTGTCGGCCCCTTTACGATCCCTGAAGGGGTAAAGATGACCTCCATAATGTATGTGGAGTTTCTCAAACAGCACTTCCTTCCATGGTTAAAGAAGAAGAACCGTGCATTCCGCAGCAAGATCATTTTCATGCATGATAATGCACCGTCTCATGCTGCAAAGAACACATCTGCATCTCTGGCTGCTATGGGCGTAAAAGGGGACAAACTTATGGTGTGGCCCCCATGCTCCCCTGACCTCAACCCCATTGAGAACCTCTGGAGCCTCATCAAAAGGAGTGTCTATGATGGCGGGAGGCAGTTCACATCTGAGCAACAGCTCCGGGAGGGTATTCTGTCCTCATGCAAAACAATTGAAGCAGATATCATCCAAAAGCTGATAAAATCAATGGACGAGAGAGTTCAGAAGCTCCTTTTGAACAAGGGGTCCTATGTGCAAATGTAACATCACCTAGAATAAAGTTTTGACTTGAAAACTGTTTGATTTCAGTTTGTAATGACCTGCTAATGCTTATAATTTCACAAATGACAATTTTTTTGTTCTTCATAAAAATGAAATTGCTGAAAACTCTGCTGTGCATAATCATTTGGAACATGCATTTTAGTGCATTGCGGGTGTTTTTATTTTTTTTTAAATATAGTTATCTGGAGTTTGTTCAAAAACCTTTTAATTGTACTCTAATAGTTGATGACTGGAAAATTACAATGACTGCAATTCATATAGTTAATTTTGGAAATTCTGAGAAAATATTATTTGCATAATAATTTGGAACACAGTCTATATTTATATATATGTGTATATATATATGTATATATATATGTATATACATACATGTATATATATATATACATACGTGTATATATATATATACATACGTGTATATATATATATACATACATGTATATATATATACATACGTGTATATATATATATACATACGTGTATATATATATATACATACATGTATATATATATACATACATGTATATATATATACATACGTATATATACATATATATACACATGTGTATATACATACATACGTATATACGTGTATATACGTGTATATACATACATACGTATATACGTGTATATACGTGTATATACATACATACGTATATACGTGTATATACGTGTATATACATACATACGTATATACGTGTACATACGTATATACGTGTATATACGTATATACGTGTATATATATACATATACGTATATAAGTGTATATACGTATATATATACGTACATGTATACGTATATATATACGTATATATATACGTACATGTATACGTATATATATATACGTATATGTATATGTATACGTATATGTATACGTATATGTATACGTATACGTATACGTATACATATACGTATATGTATACGTATACGTATACATATACGTATATGTATACGTATATGTATATATATACGTATACATATACATATACGTATATATATACGTATACGTATACATATACGTATATGTATACGTATATGTATATATATACGTATACGTATATGTATACGTATATGTATACGTATATGTATATGTATACGTATATGTATACGTATATGTATATGTATACGTATATGTATACGTATATGTATATATATACGTATATGTATACGTATACGTATATGTATACGTATATGTATACGTATACGTATATGTATACGTATATGTATATGTATACCTATATGTATATGTATACCTATATGTATACGTATATGTATACCTATACGTATATGTATATGTATATGTATACGTATATGTATACGTATATGTATACGTATATGTATACGTATATGTATACGTATATATGTATGTATATGTATATATATACGTATACATATACGTATACATATACGTATATATATACATATACGTATATATATACGTATATATGTATGTATATATATACGTACGTATGTATGTATATATATACGTATGTATATATATACGTATGTATATATATACGTATGTATATATATACGTATATACGTATGTATATATATACGTATATAAGTATATACGTATGTATGTATATGTATGTATGTATATATACGTATATACGTATGTACGTATGTATATATACATACATACATATGTATATATACATACATACGTATATACGTATGTATGTATATATACATACGTATATACGTATGTATGTATATATACATACGTATATACGTATGTATGTATACATACATACGTATATACGTATGTATGTATATATACGTATATACGTATATGTGTATATACGTATGTATATGTATATATGTGTATATATACGTATATGTATATATGCTGATGATAATTTGTAGCCATATTGTAAAATGCTGTTTTATACAGAGATTCTGCTTCATTTCATCTTCATAAAAACAAAGTTTAGCCTCTTAAGTGCAAATTTTCTTTTTAATACTGTAAGTCTTTTTATAAGTGTTTTTTTTAATCAATCTTTTAACTAAATATCAGCCAAGATTGTGTTGATGCTCACAGTTTTCTATTTATCTCTACACTGAACTGTGAAATTTCTTACAATCCTGTAAAATAAAACAATTAAAAATGAATTTTGGGAATTGTGGGGCTTTCAATTTAGTTTAAAGTTGTTGAAACCCTTTAAGCTTTTTGCCATTTTTTTTTTTTTTTAAATGGCATCTATCTTTTCCGGAGGTCTGCATTGGTGACCCGATGGTGGTGCTGCTGCGCGGTGGTGGATGGGGCCTTTGTGGGTTTTGCTGGGTTGGGAGTGGGGCTGGGGCTCCTGAGCCCGGGGTCTCCTGCGCCTGGTTGTGGGGTTCGCCTGTGCATGGGGGCATGGTGATGGGTCGCTGCCGGCCCCCGCCTAGGTAGGGTACTCTGACGCTCTCTCTGGAACTTAAACATCAGGTCAAAAATCTTGGGGAAATACTCGATTCTGACCTGAACTTCAACAGCCACATTAAATCAGTAACATCAGCAGCCTTTTACCATCTTAAAAACATTGCCAGAATAAGAGGAATAGTCTCTAAACCAGACCTAGAAAGACTTATCCATGCTTCATTCCAGTTTTATGCTCCTAAAGTCTTCCTGAAGAGGTAAGACAGGTTTCAACTCTGCTGTTGTTTAAATCCAGGCTGAAAACAGCCTTATTTAGCTGTGCCTATAGCAACTGAGAATATTATTACTATTATTATTATTTAATTTAAATTTCTTTTTTTTTTAATTCAAAGCCGATTTTATTGTTTCATTTTCTGATATTTTTTCTTATGGAAAGCACTTTGAGATTGTCTTGTACACAAAAATGTGCTATACAAATAAACTTGCCTTGCCTTGCCTCTTTGGTCTCTGTCAGGATTCCAAAAAAGAGCGTGGAGGTGGAGGTCTGCCTTTGTCTCCAGCCACCTCTCGGTCGACCGGTGGGTGCTTTCCTGGGCTGGTCGTGGCTCTCGGGGAGCGGTCACGGCTGCCGTGGGTCGGGCAGACTTTGGCCCCTACTGTCCCCTGGTGGCGGCTGGGAGATGGGGGTGCCTTTTCGTACCATCTGGTCCCATCATCTGGGGGCAGCACCTCTGCTGAACCCTTTAAGCTTTTTGCAATAGTTTCGCCGGTTCTGAGCGGCTCCTTGCATGTCCTGACACTGAGGGCCTGTGGTTGGGGCGGGGCTGGAAGGAACTTCACTGTCTGCAAACTGTGGCATGCTTCCCTCCATATCCCCTTCCCTACCATTTTAATTACATCGTAGTCATCAACATTTTGGGCCAGAGGGGGGAGGGGAAGGGTCTTTCTGCGCTCCTGTTTCCTGGGTGCTATCCGGGGGGGGGGGGGATTGGTCTGCGGGCTCGGGACGGTGGAGACGGCGTAGGTGGGGGAACTTCTTGTCCTGGGGGCCGCCCACTGGGCTGCCCAAGAGCTGGTCCCCCCTAACCTCAAACCCCATCCATACCTTTAGTGACTGTGTGAGTTAGTGGGTGAGTGAGTGAGTATGTGTGAATGTGTATGAATGTGGGTGGGGCTGTGAGTGGGTGTCCTCTGCCTCCTCATGCTATTCCCGTGTGGGAGGGGGGTTGTGCCCTGCCCCCTTGTATCCCTTCCTCACTGCTTGCTGCTGCACTTACCTGCGGACGGACTGTGTCCTGGGGTGCAGTGCTGAGGGCACGGTGGTTTGTATCTATCTGCCCCGGCTGGCTGTCTGGGGTCGCCTATCTCTCGGGTGTCTGGCGGGCCCTCTGCTGGGCGCTGGGTGTGCTCGGGCGTTTGGGCCCTGGGTCCCGTGCCTGCGGGGCCGGGGCCTGTCGAGACGGGTAGGGTGCTACACCTGGTATCTTGGAGGTACCTTGGAGGCTCTACTCCGTGGCCGCGGGGGGCTCTACCCCGGACCCCCACTGCAGTCCTCTGGGGCGGTGCGTGGTATCCCTGCTGTGGGCTCTCTGATCTCTGTGCTCTTGCGTGGCCCCAGTGTCCTGGACCTTGTGCTTCCTCTGCTCGCTTTGGGCTCTGGGAGGGGGGTGGCAGTGGCCCTCCGTACCCATGGCTGAGCATAATTCATGCAATACCTGCATCACAATTTCTGCATGCTCACGCGCAATCACACACTATAGAGATCATAATACTAACTGTGCCGATCGGTTTATTAATAATAATAATAATAATATCATTTATTTATGTGTTATGTGCCACATTCATTGCTGTCTTTGCTCTGCTTTCTGCTAATTACATCTCCACAGGTATAATTCATTGCCATTTCGCAGCTTCCCAAGGATATATAACACCTCAGAAATCAATAAACGATTAAGGTATGGGAAGCAAGGGAGGCTCTATATTTTTAAAGCCTCACTTGGAAAATAAAATCTGTTAAGCACAACTATGGCAACTTATTCTACTAGCCATGATGCTGAACAGGACAAGGGAAAAAAGAAAGAAAAAAAAGGCATCTATTCCTGCTGTTCACAGAAATTTATAATAAAGATCATTTGTTTCAAATTAGTTGAGTTATGCACTGGATTTCACTTAGGAATCAAAGTAGATTATATCAAACCATTTTATATTAATTCATATTGAAGTACTGCTTTGTTTTTGTTTCTCACCCCAAAAAAATCCAAGGAAAATATAGAGATTAAAGGGAAATAAACTTACTTTCCTTTATGAACAGCTTGTAACTGTAAACACAGGTCTAAAAGTGGCAACATCTGTGTTTGTGTAGAAAATCCATTTTATTTAAACTTTATTACGTTAAACTTTGTTTATATGCATAATTATGGTACGTTTTTTTTACTTTAAATTGAACAGATCAGTCCAGAACCAGCTGAGGGTTCTCCGCTGTGAGGCATCGGTAGATCCTGGCCGAAATGTCCGGTCCAATCCGTCTTTCTTTGCCTTCTGTTTTCACCAAGAGCTCAGCCAGCATTCCCTTCTTCTCCGCCTCCGATCCCCGGTTCTGGTAAGCCTTCAGTCGTCACAAACAAGACAAAACAAAGCTGCAACGCTGCCTTCCAGGAGAATCTGTTCTCGCTTCATGCTGTGTGGTACCTGCAGCAGGAGGCGAGGAGACGGGAACGACTCGGCCACGGCGGCGGAAACGGCCGGGCTCACACGGTTCAGCTGCTGGATCTGCCTGATCCAGACGTCCCTCAGACCCGAGCCGTCCCTTGCCACCCGGGCCCCGCCGGCCCAGTAGCCGTCCACACAGAAAGGAAGCTCGGACCTCTCAGTTAGGAGTCTGTGAGGATGGGGGATCACAGATCAGCAAAGAGATGACGCTTCGTATGCAGACACATGGAGGAGTTAGGAAAAGAAAAACCATGAGGACAGACTTGAAGGGACGTTTTGACAGAGCCTTGGTGACGGCGCACACGTGGTCGGTGACGTCCTGCCAGCTCTCCAGGAAAACCACAGAGATGTTTCTGTGGAGCTGCAGGTGGACAAGCACCTAGGAGGAGATCAGCGCGAGTTACAAGTTGGACCTGCACGTTTTAGAGATGGTGATAATTGTGGGTACTGCAACATCCGCCGTCTGCTTTCTACTCTACGGCTGTGGACGGACATTGAAGCCGCCGGGGGCCGGGAGCAGCCCGTATCGTCACGAGATTAGAACAAGACGAAGGAGGCCGAGAAAAAAAAGAAGCTAAGCTCGGCTCTGCGTCGTTTGAGTCCAGATTTACCACGTCTGGCTCCTCCTGCTGCACGATTACGACACACGTTTGAAAACTGGAAATATCAGGATTTGGCGAGGTCCAACTTCAGAAAAATCTAAATATTTTAGCAAGCAATTATTTTGCTCCAAACTGCAATTTATTATATGAATATTTCAAGCACGGATATTGTTTTGCAATATACTTGTGTTACATTATGTAGACTCACGTAGAATAAAAAAAAAAAACTGTAGAGAAAGAGAATCCTCAAACACCCGAAATTCAAATTCAGCCACACTGACCTCCTCCATGTCGCGATTGCTCATCCCCAGTTTTCTGTGTGTCGTCTGTTGTGGATCATAATCCCCAGATTTTCTTGTCCTGTTGGAAAAACTTGGGATGCTCAAAGAAAAGCTGTTCCAACATAACAGATCCAGCAGCAGTTGAAGGTGTTTATGATTAAAACAAAGCAGGTAACAAATGGTATATTGATGCTAGACTTATATTGAAACTCACCTTGATGTCTCAGACAAAGCAGTGAAAGTGATTTAGGAATTATTTTTGAGTAAAAACAAAAGCAGCTACACAACTAAATCTATTTGTCTGCACATTACATTAATACTTTAATACAGCAGTTTCAGTTCAAACTGAAATGTTTTTTTACGTTAAACAAAGTTAAAGAGGGACTTTTGAACAAATGCTTTTCTTGGCAGTATGAGAAATATAATCTTTAAAAAAATAAAAATAAAAAACCAAGCTCATCAATCTTTTCTCTATGGTTCTAATATCCCATAAGAAAAAAAAACGCTTTGAAAAAACGAATAAATCATTAGTGCAAAAATACTATTTATATATACTATATAAACCAGATTATGTATTTTAGTCTTTTTATTTGATATTTCTGTAACACTGATTAACTTGTGTTTTATTTGTTCACGCATTGAGCAGATGCTTTTCCCCACAGCGACTTCTACCTACCCGTGATTGGACTCCAGGTCCGTCACCAACAGCGTGACCACCTTGTGGGTCTGCCGGTTTAGACACTCCAAGAGAGGGCCGAGGACCGTCCCCGTCGCCTCGCCGTCCACCATCTGCAGCACAGAGGCGCGCGAGATGCTAGAAACGAGCACGAAAACCTCTCGGCCGAGGAGGTGCCACGAGTTCCAGCGGCTTTGTTACTTCCTTAACGGAGATCACGACGTCCACGAAGTCGGCCAGGGTCAAGACCAGAACCATCTGCTCCTCATCCACGGAGACCGGACCGTCTTCTCCCTGCTCGGGTTCAAGGAGTTAAACCTCAGAGCGACGCCGGGAGAATGTTCTGTGTGAGCAGAGCGGCCGCCATCTATCTACCTGACGTAGATCTCTCGTCCAGGTGATGCTGCGGGACAAATGCTGGCTCTCAACCGTAAACCTCCACCCCAACATGGCCAGCGAGTCCAGCAAAATGTCTGAGCCGCAGTGTTGTAGCAGGGCTGCGGAGGTCAAAGGTCACAGGTGAAGGGAAAAAAATCACGCAACTAATGGGAGTAATGTGTTTGTGATAGTTTTAAACTGATTTTTACGGTGGCCCGGAAGTGTCACAGCAAAAAAAAGCCACAACGCTACAAAATAAAATTTGCAAGGCCATTAAACAAAAGTTACAACACTACAAATTAAAAGTCAGAACGCCTTAAAAGAAGAGCCACAAAACAATTCAGTACAATGAATTGTTTTTCGCAGCGGCGAAAGTTGCAGCCATGGAAGTGACGTCACAGGAAGTGGGTCTTTTGCCGTCCTTTTCAAAGAAAAAACTCAGAAGGTAAGTGAATCGCCGATATTTTAAAGATGTTTATTGGTTTTGGTGCCTGTATTTGTAGAGGTTGTTAGCTGCTGTGAAGTGAGAGTTATTGAACGTTTTAGGTAGCAATAGATCTAAAAGACCTGCTTCCTGTCACGTCACTTTTGTGGCTGCAACTTTCGCCGTGGCTAACGCTGCAGCTAACTTCCGTTGTACTGAATTGTTGTGTTGTGGTTTATTTTGTAGTGTTGTGTCTTTTATGTAAGGCGTGACTTTTATTTTGTAGTGTTGTCTTTTGTGTAAGGTGTGACTTTTATTTTGTAGCGTTGCGGCTTTTGTTTTAAGGCACCTTGACTTTTATTTTGTAGTGTTGTGTCTTTTGTGTAAGGTGTGACTTTTATTTTGTAGTGTTGCGGCTTTTGTTTAAGGGCCTAGAAAATTATATTTTTTAGCGCTGTGGCTTTTGTTTTTAGGCACCTTGACTTTTATTTTGTAGCGTTGTGGCTTTTGTGTAAGGTGTGACTTTTATTTTGTAGTGTTGTCTTTTGTGTAAGGTGTGACTTTTATTTTGTAGCATTGTGGCTTTTGTTTTTAGGCACCTTGACTTTTATTTTGTAGCGTTGTGGCTTTTGTGTAAGGTGTGACTTTTATTTTGTAGCATTGTGGCTTTTGTTTTAAGGCACCTTGACTTTTATTTTGTAGTGTTGTGGCTTTTGTGTAAGGCATGACTTTTATTTTGTAGCATTGTGGCTTTTGTTTTAAGGCACCTTGACTTTTATTTTGTAGCGTTGCGCCTTTTGTTTGCTGTGACACTTCCGGGCCACTGTAGATTCTTTACCAGAAACTGGTTACAATTACAAGAAAAACCTGTTTTACAGTGCATTCGAACAAACTATACTATATAAAAGTTAAATTAATAATCTTTATAGCTTTATTTAAACCAAATTCAAATATTTTAAACATGGTCTCCTAATTTTCATAGTTCTGGATTAGAGTTGATAAAAAACAATCTATTTTTATCTAGAAATATGTTGTTCTAACCATGTTAGAGCATGAACAACCATGAGGAATTCTAGCTTTACTCGACACCCTCAAGAGAAAATTTAGACCACAAGAGGTCACATAACGAAAGAAGATGGCTGCTTCAAAACACTCGGTAATGGAAAGTTGAGTTGAAGGAAAACGCCTGGTGGAAAAAAGGCCACAAGACTGCCAAGAGGACTGTGAAGCAAAGCCCATCGAGGCGTTTCGATGAAACTGAGAAACCAACCTGACCTTTAACCTTAGGGATAAACAATGGGGCATCGTTGGATGAGGGACGATGAGAGACGGCAGAGCAGACAATGCAGACGATCTGAAGGTCACGGATTTTTAAACAAAAGGAGCCCAGACTAAGTATTGATTGATACTGTTGTATGCTGCCTTTCTTTTTAAACGCTGGTGATCGTATCAGCGGCTGGACAGGAAGTGCAGCAGAGAAGACAACATGCAGTAAAAGGTCCGGGACCGGGAATCGACCTTTAAACTCTATATTAAGTTTGACCTTTTATATTTATAACTATGGTTGTCAGCATTATTGTTCAAATTACAAAAAAATTAACTAAACTTGTTAGCAGAGGTGGAGATAAACATAAGCAATGTTTGGGGGTAAAAAAGGGAGTTTTGGGAGAAATGTGTTGCACTTATTGTACATTTTATTTTTACTTGAGTAATATAACTAATTTACTTGATTTAAATTTGATTAAAATAAAACAGTTCTTTTTAGTTTGTTTTATTATTACACATATTTAATTTAACTACACCCTTTAAAATGCACATAAAATTCCATTTTTCTTCATCTGATGACATCATCAGTTACTAACGTAATTAATTTACAGTTTTAGTAAAAATCTTTTTTACTCGAATAATTTCTAGGATATCTGTTATTTAATCTTTTAATCTGTTTTACTTAAGTAAGCACAGATTAAAAGTGGGGGTGCACTTTCTGGGTACTCCACCCACCTCTGCTTGGTACTGTGTTGCCTGTTAATGGAAGGAAGCTGAATGTCCGACAGCCCGTGAAGGCAGCATCTACCTGGCTGTATGCAGACCTTCAGGCTCCTGATGCAGTTCTCTGGCCGGAGACTCTTGAGGTGGTCTGCTGCCTCCTTCCTCCTCCTCCTTTCCTCCCTCCTCTCCTGCTCCTTCCTCCTTCTCTCCTCCCTCCTTTCCTCACCCTGCCTCCTCGCTCCTCGTTTCCGCGCAGGTGTCTCTGGAGGTGAGGCTGTTGCAGGAGGAGGAGGAGGAGGCTCTGTGGGTCTCTCCTGCTCTCCCCTGCAGCCTCCTTCTGCTCCTCTCAGCTCAGCGTCGCTCTCCTCAGACTCAGAGACCTCCCACAGTTTGGCTCTTGCAGACATTTGATTTTTAAAGAGATAAATAAAAACACACAATCTGTGGTAACATGTACCTAAACGTCGCACCTCTGTGGTGAAGCTGCACTTTGTGGAGCTGCGACGGTGGCCACCGAGGGACAAACCATCTAAAATGCGACACGTCTAAATTTAGATTCAACTTTAAAAACTCTTAAATTTGAGTTAAATCGAAGAACAGATTGGACGCATTTTCAGCAGAAACAGCAGAAGGTGCTGAGACTCACCAGCTGGACCGCAAACCAGATTACACACCTGTTGTGCCCCGGATTAGGATTGAGAACAGTGGCCTAATCTGTCAATATGGACAGATCAAAACAAAGAAACTCATTTTCTTCTTGTTGGATTTTATTGGTGGTTGGCAACAAACGTATAGTAGCATTACCGCCACCTACTGGTATGGAGTGTAGTGATGGTCTATAAATAAATACTATACATACACACACACACACACACACACACACACACACACACACACACACACACACACACACACACACACACACACACACACACACACACACACTTATACTTTACTATTTATTCTACCCTCTATATCATTCATACATTCACACACACATCTATTATAATCAAATTCTCTGAAATAATTTTGTCCTTTTTGAATATCTAATAAATATTTGTATTTGTTTACTACCCAAATTCTTCCTCAATATATCTAATAAATTAATCTTCTCTTTAATATGATCAAATTCCCTCTTCATGTAACTTCTGTCTCTTTCATACCCACGACATTCTAACATAACATGTTTAATTAAAGCTCCACAGTGTTCACATTTGCCAGTATTATGTTTTTCTATTTTAATAAGTGTATAATTTAGTCCTGTATGACCAAACCTTAACCGTGTTATTACTCTTTCCTCCTTTCTATTTCTTCTACCATTTCTTTTTTCTCATACTCTCTTCTGAATTTTATAAACCATCTTCCTGTGTTTTCTTCATTTCACCTTTTTTGCCATTTTTCCATCAGTTTTTCTTTAACAAAACTCTTTGCCTCAGATTTACTTAATTTAACTATAAAACTAATAGGACATTTAATTGCCCTCTTCGCTATTTTATCTGCCCTCTCGTTTCCTTCTACTCCAATATGTGCTGGAATCCACACAAATATAACTATTAAACTTATATTTTGTATTCTGACAAATGTATGAAATATTTCTAGTAAAATGTCCATCCTACTATCAGATTTATTATATTTTAAACTTAATAAAGCAGAACTGGAGTCTGAACATATTATTGTTTTTAATGGTTTTATGTCTTCTACTCATTGTAAAGCTAATAATATTGCCAACATTTCTCCTGTTTATACTGATAATCCGTCTGTAACTCGTTTTCCTATTTTTATATTGAATTCTGGTACAAAACCTTTTCCTATTTTTCCAGTTATTTTTGATGCATCTGTATAAATTTGAATAAATTGATAATAGTTGTTTAAATGTATCTGTACTGAATAACTGTCTACAATGTAAGATTTATCTTGTTTCTTTTCTAATATTGAAATATCTACTGTTGCTTCTGGTAGAATCCATGGTGGTATAATTGATATTGGTTTTGTTTGAGTAATTTCTAAATCATTCATTTTAAATTCTTTTAATTTCTTTTCAATTGTCCATCCAAAACTCCTCATTTCTTTCTTTTCTTTTTCCCAACATGGATTTAAAATTTCCCAGGTTGGATTATCAAATGTATTGCTTTGTAAATTTAACCAATAA
>JAVLVB010000421.1:116531-138466 GCA_032876305.1 Orestias chungarensis | reverse complement strand
GCTGCTGTTGGTGTGGTTTTAAAATGCTCCAGTACATAATCTTAAACAAAGAAACTCCCATGATCTCTTTAAATAAATGCAGGGGAAACATGTTGTTATTTAGGATGATTATAGTTTTGATGAATTAGTAATTCAATTTCTGTATAACCACAGGTTAAACCATCAGATTTATATCGACCAGTGAAAAGATCATGTATTCCACAACTGTAATTTATTCCATGCAAACTGATGTCTTTTTTATTTTTGTTTGAACACGAACAGTTTTCTTCTTACAGTCAATAAAAACGTGACATCTAAGACATTCAGTGAATATTGTATCAGGTTAATAATAAAAATAAATCATATAATAAAACTCTTGCATGCTATCAGGCGTCTGTCCTAATTTTTGTCCTACTTTCACAAGAATAAACAATAACATTCCTTCATTAAACCATGTGCTTTGGAATAGTCGGACCTAAGGTAAAATGAAATCAAAGACTAATATAGAAAAAAAAACATAAACAACACAAACGTAACAGGTTTTCTAGAAAGAAAGATTAATGTCCTGTTGAAGATACACAAAAAAATGCTGCTAAACATAACTTTTCCTGCGGTTTTTCATTCCTGAAGCAACTTTAAGCTTCACTGAATAAATTAAAGTCAGGAAAAGTCTGTTGATTTAAAATAATTTCTAATACTAGGAAAATGTTCTGGAGAGTTTGAAGATTTCTGGTTGTAAGAAGGTTTTTCTGATTATTCTTTATCAGGAAAAGAAACATAACTTGTCACGACTAGATGAATGTATTTTCCTCTTTTTGTGTTTTTAGTATTTTGCCTCAAACAAACAAATCAAATTTTATCATTGGCATAAAAAAGTCTTATTTTAACAGTATTCATAGGATAAATCGTATGTATGTTTTTACTTTTGTTAGTTTTCATTAAAAAATCTTCAAATGTTGCAAATCTATACTGCAAATAATGATAGATTTATCCCATCTTTTTTTAAATTAATACAACATTTAACATTGAGTTGCTGCTGTAGCTCATCTAGATGTACAACAACACACTCTTGTCAATAAAGTTTCAAACAGTTACAAAAAAAAAAAACAGTAGTTTAAGTGTTTGTAGATCTCCAAGCTGCAGTTTATATCCTCAGGACCACCATCTGGGCTCTAAATCCATCTACATGATTTATAGATTTGGGCTCTAAGTCCATCTACATGATTTATAGATCTGGGCTCTAAGTCCATCTACATGATTTATAGATCTGGGCTCTTCTGTGGACGTTGAGTTGCTGACATTGTTTTCCCCAGTCGAAGCGAAAATTAGTTCATGTAAACAACACCGAAGGATGTGAAGCATTTATTTTAGTTTTATCAACAATAAACGTCCTCATAAAATGGCTCAGCCGGCGGAGAAAGGTGAGTGCAAATTATTCCTCACTTAGCATTTTTATACCAAACAAACATAAAATAAAGGCTCATTTGAGCAATTTAGGCTTTAAAACGGGTCATGTGACCAAACCGGAAGTTGATAAACACAGATCTAGTGAACTATAACCTTCTATGATATGTTAAAACCAGAAAAGTCTTAAAGAGACATTTCTGGCCTCAGTCCTGTCAAATAAAACTATAATAATAAAACGAAACGACTGTGTTGTGTAATTTTGATTAAACAATAACAGTAATTCTATCTTTAGGTTTTCTAATAATAATAATGATATTATTAGTTAGGATAGGAAATAAACATAAAATAGAAAAACACAGTGCTTGCATAATAACAATAAAAGTATGTTTTCTCTTTTGATTCTAAAGTTTCATGACTTTCATGACAAACCTCCTCACTTGTATGTTTTTATTATAATCATTAATCATAACCCAATTCGTACCTACTTTTTTGTTATGAAATACTTTGAAATGTTGTCTTTATGTGATAAATAAGAGATGTCAATAATTTTGCGGTGCATTTTTAAAATGCTTAATCCTGGATGTTTCTGCTTTTTGCTCGATTTCCCAGCCTACTACCGCTTCATGGTACTCTTCTTTAACTGTCTGCTGACGTTTGGTTCCTACTTCTGCTTCGACATCCCCAGCGTGTTACAGGATCAGTTTCAAGGGGTAGGAAGTCGAATGGTTTCTACTTTCTAACAGACTGTCGTTTGTACCAAATCCAAGGAAGAACTTTATCCCTGCCTCGTCTCGTGTTGCAGAACCTCACATGTCCCAATGCTACGGTAATCAATGGGACTGTGGACTGCGTGGAGGGGCTGGGGATGAGTCCTCAGCAGTATAACCTTCTGTACGCCATCTATGCTTGGACGTAAGTAGATTCACACATCGACGATAACGTGTTTTCTTTCTCTTGTCGCTGAGCCTACCTCTCTCTCTCTCTCTGTGATCAACAGAAATGCAGTGGTGGTGATTCTGGCCGGATTCCTCATCGACAAATTAGGGAACCGATGTGAGTCGACGCACTTTTAAATCCCAGTTTCTGATGCAGTAAAGACAGAGAGTTGAGCATGTAAACGTCTGCTTTTTGCAGTCGGGGTGTTTCTATTCTCTTTCCTGTGTGTTTTGGGCTCGTCGCTGTTTGCGCTCGGTTCCCACTTTAGAGGAACTCCCTACCTCCTTCCACTCATGCTCACAGGACGTTTACTATTCGGCTCCGGCAATGGATCTCTGACGAGTGAGAGGCGAAATGCACGCAGATTATAATCTCGTCTATGAGGGAAGGCTCCTTCAGTGACTGTTGGGTCTCTCTTTCTTCGTTTCCAGTTGTTCAGAACCGCATCACAGCCTTCTGGTTTAAAGGCAAGGAGCTGGCTCTGGCCTTCGGTGTGACCCTGGCCTTCTCCCGTCTGGGTTCGGTCCTCAACTTCTTCCTCACACAGAGGTTTGAGGACAAATATGGGATGCAGTGGACGCTCTGGGGTGGTATGTACAGCAGGAAGTGAATAACCAGCTGGGAACCGACTGATCGACGTTAGTTCTGCCTTTCCAGGAGCTTTGCTGTGCGTGTTTGGCTTTGTTTCTGCGATCATCGTGAGCACCCTGGATAAGGTCGGAATGAGACAGCTGGGACTCGACAGCGCCATCAAGGACGAATCCCGCAAAGTGGTCGGTCCCAACGATTAAAGTCAATCATTTTTATGTCCAGCTTTTAACAATAAATGAAAAGCAGTTGTTGGCTATGAAAACATGTTTTTTTCCCCTCAATGTCTTCTCTCCATTCCCAAAAGAAAATGTCTGAAATGTGGAAATCATGCAGATAGAAACTATTTTTTATTTGTTTTTCTTGTGTTCAGAGGGTCCAGGATGTGAAGCTGCTGTCTCTCAGATACTGGATGCTCGTCCTCACCATCATGTTCTTCTACAATGGCATCTTCCCCTTCATCGCAGACGCCAGGTAGAGCTACGTCATTCTGATGCATCGTGCATGTAGAGGTACTCTGGTTAAACCGTCAACTTAGGATAACAAGAGAAACTGGTTTCAGTATTACGGTAGTTTAGGCTGTATGCATTAATACAGACAGACTGAGACTGTTTTTTTAAAGCATCTTGTTGTAAACCTTCACGTCATCATAATTCTGCGGCAGATGTGGAAAATCTGGACGTTAACAATGTCTGAAGCAAGTGGTGCCTTTTCCTTTTACCTAGCTCACGTCTCGATATGATCCTCCGATGCACAGACGACGGGGTCCATTGTTACATCTGCGTTTATTTGATTGGTAGTGTAAGTGACACCCTTGTACTTATGTCTGACCGTGCAGCAAGTTCATTCAGGATAAATACAGCCACTACAGCCAGAAGGAGGCTGCATACGTCGCGGGCGCCGTCTACGACAGCTCGCTGGTCCTCTCCGCCAGCGTGGGGATTCTCATAGTAAGTGACCGGATCTGCTCGGGATTTAATCTGCATAGAAAGCCGGTTTGAGTGGTTTTCAACATTTTTGCTGCGACGCAGGATTACGTGGGTCTGCGGGGAGTTTTCGCCGTGGCCTGCGCCGTCTTCACGCTGCCCGTCTTTGGACTCCTGGCCTTCACCTTCGTCCCTCCTCTGGTCTCCACCATATGGCTGGGAGTCACTTACTCCTTTGCTGCAGTGAGTTGCAGACCGTTTCATTAAATTAAAGGGAATTATTTATCCCTTTAGGTTGTTTACTTTGTCTCTCCTTAAGCTGAACTCTAAACAGTTGCTGAAAAGGTTTATTGTAGCTTAAATAGAGTATCTAGAACAGTTTGTCATTATTGTTGTAAAGCTTATTTAACTAGAGAGCTTGGTTGGTTGACGGGCCTCGTTTAGCAAAAATTCGCTTTTCCTTTCCTCTAAAATGTAGAAGATTGATTTTGTTCTAAAATCTCAACATAGTAAAACTGTTTAGTTTTTTTATTTAGCTTTCAAAAAGAAGTGTTTCATTTAGAACTTGCATTTAGAAATGTTTATTTGAGGCTCTAAATAAACGTTACTGTTCAGCGGCGTTGGGTTAAAGTGGCTGTTTAAATCGAAAGGGTTGCTGACCCCGGCTTTATTTAAATTCTTGTTCTCGAGTCTCAAACAAACCCGTCTTATGTCTGCAGCATTAAGTGCCTTGCTAAAGTTTTCATCCCCTTTTTTAACTTTCTCAAATTGTATCATGAATTTGGGATTTCATGTGACAGACCAACAAAATGTAACCAAAGGTGCTGCGTAATTGTTCATTTGTGGCGTTTATTGGCTGTAAATGCAGCTGAATTTGTTTTGCACATCCACAGTCTCAGATTTCCTACCATTTTTATTTTGAGCGCTTAAATGCGTTTCCTGACCCAAGCTCGGTTCTTTGTCTGTGCTTAAAACTTCATAAAGCTTATAGAACTGAAATTCAAACACACTTTACAGATCCCAGAGTGAAGTCAATGTCATTGTCTAAGGTTCGTGTTGTAGAAGATGATGCTGCTGGCGGGGAGGATCTCCTTTAGCAGTCCGTATCACAGCTCATCTACATAATCCTCTCACTGAAGACACTGCTGCTACACGGCAGCATTATTAGGAGAGCTCCTAGGATTGGGCTTATTTAGGTAAATGAACCACACTAACGGCTGTTTTTCATCCAATCGGAGCATTCGTTGCAAATCGCTTGGACAAGTAACAGCCAATCACAGCCAGCAAAGGAAAAGCACGGCATCAACTGGCTGACATAACTAAACAAGATGGTCACTTTTATTTTCTACCTTAAAATTTTTAGTTAATCACACAAAAACATCTCATTGTCCTTTTTAAGTCATATTTTTTCCCATTCATTTTATGTTTAACATAATTATGAGGTCATATTTAAACGTTTCCTGCCGCTGCTGCGGAACCCCTCTAACAAAAGTAAACAAAGTTTGAGCAGCATTTCCATTTCCTTTTCTTTTCTCTGTGTGCACCAGGCCAGCATGTGGCCCTCCATTCCCCTCGTGGTGCCTCAGGCCACGCTGGGAACCGCCATGGGTCTGGCCACGTCCATACAGATGGTCGGGATCGGCGTCTCCAATCTGATCGTCGGGCAGATTTTGGGATCCAAATCCAGGTGATAAAATGTTTCAGATTGACTCGGACCGCTGTTTATTTCCGTCCCAACCTGACAGTCTTTCCTCCAGTGAGTCTAAGATCCCGTTATGGCGTTGGCAGAGGATGATGATCTTCATGCTGGCCAACACCGTCTGCTGCATCGTGACTTCGGTTCTGCTCAACGTCGTGGACCACAGACAGGTCAGACGTCTTTACGATGAATCTCACACGACGCTGGCAGCCGGTGTTTCATTCGGATTGTTCCTGCAGGGCGGCACGCTCAACAAGACGACCAAGAGGTCTGGGCAGGCGCAGGGAGACTCGGAGCGAGAGCCGCTCATCCCGTCGCAGCGAGAGGAGGAGCAGAGCGAGGCCAATCGCTCTGATCGCTCGTCTCGTTCTATCAATTCGTGAAGCAGCCGTGAGTCGGTACAAGTCCAAAGATCCTTTAGTTCCCCCACCTGACCAAAAATAGGCGACGCCAATGATGCAAACGTTGTGATTTTATGGAGATCTCCATCGAAGACAAAGATCCCATTGTATCAAAGCAGCATCGACACAGCATTGCTTGGATTTAAAAGGATGCAGACAACGGAAAGTTTGGGTTAAACACAAAAATGAAGTCAGAGGTTTTCATGGACCCAAATGAACTTGATGTTTGTCAGATTAACCGTCAGGTTTAAACTTTTAACACAAACTCTTCCTCCACCACAGCCTTTTTATTTTAAAGGACATCAAAATAGATTCTCATTTACAGTTGGAGGTTTGTTTTTGTTCTTCCACTAGATGACAATATTCCTCCAAAAACATTGTTTACATTTAAATCGTTGTCATAAATTAGTAAAGTGAGGCATTTTTTAAAAAGAAATTGCGCAAATACACATGTATAAAAACAAATTTTTATAATTACTGCATGTTTTTAGTTTAAATTAAAATTTTTATATAAATTGTAAAGGGAAATAAATGTTAATGTAACTCAGAATATCTAAGTTTCTACAGATTTGGTGGAGATATTGATGCTGTGGGCAGGAAGTGTCTCCTGTAGAGGTCTGTCTTACAGCAACTCTTTCTAAGCCTCTAACTGAAAACACTATTGTTGACTGTCTGATAAAAAGGGTGTTCAGGTTTATCTGTAAGGTTCTTCATTTTATGTATTTTTTATATAAAGAATCACCTCCAGAGTCCAGAGAAGTCCCAGAACAGAACCAGGCTCCTTTTATCAGCTGCTTATTTTTTATTTAATCCCTGGCTCTGACGCCTCACCCCACCCGACTGTATCATGATGTATTAGTAGATTATTTTAGCTGCCATGTTGTCGTCTTCATGTTAAATGTCGACTTTTACAGTA
Organism: Orestias chungarensis; assembly: GCA_032876305.1. Taxonomy (NCBI): domain Eukaryota; kingdom Metazoa; phylum Chordata; class Actinopteri; order Cyprinodontiformes; family Cyprinodontidae; genus Orestias; species Orestias chungarensis. Next base: position 131,614 of record JAVLVB010000421.1, on the reverse strand, counting down.
CAGCACACGTAACCACTCGCTTAAAACCCAGGGATTATAAAACCTCAGGTGTGGGTTCATGAAGGGAGCTCACAACACCCCCAACCGACACATTTAAACCATCGGTAACTTTTTTCCACCTCAGGCAGAAGTACAACTTCTTCAGGGGCCGGTTAACCGGAGTTTGACTACTCTACTCTGCTAGTTAAAAGAGCTTCTATTCTGGATCAAATCTGGGTGGTTTTAAACATTCATCACAGTTATATTCGTTGGCTTCGGGTCCATGTAAGCAATACATATGGATTATTTAATCTGAATGCATTTAATCCACTCAAGGAAGTTTGCCACCTTGTGCCTCCTATAAAGAACAGGTCAGTGGATAGTCAGGATATTTAATATTAAACTGAACTGCAGAGCTGCTGAAAGGTCCTGAAACACACGCACACACACACACATACATATATATATATATATATATATATATATATATAGATATATATATATGTGGCCGCTCCTTTTATCAACAATCCTGAGAAAACTAACCCTTCTGAGGTTTACTTGCTCATCAAAAATAGTATCGTGTAGCAGTTGTTTGTTTCTCAAATTCTTATTACATATCATATTACATCCGATTTAAAGGGAACACACGTTTATTGTTCTGGTTTATTTATTTTTTCCTCAACATTGTCAGTTAGGATATTTCTAGAGGATCTTTCTGTCTACAAATCAGCTGCTTTTTATCCTTTATCCTTATCTTTTTTAGGAGGCAAACAGAAAATTTTTACCACTAAGAAAAACGAAAACGATTTTTTTTTTACGATCGAGATTTTTCTTAAGCTGCACATTTTCTGACATCTGAACTCTGTTTGTGTGTTTTTGTTTGTTTCATCTTAAAAAAGCCCAAAGTCAGATTGATAAATAATCTAACAGTGTTTTACGTGATAAAGTATTCTTTCTTTGTGGCTAAATGAGTTAAAGGGGAATCAGTCAATTTTAAGCTTAGTGACTCGAATGAGTTGTAATTCTTTTTAAATTGTAGTTTTGTTATTATTTAACACTATTTGTGGATGTTTTAATGTGTGAACTGAAGATATTCTCATTCAATAAATGATTACTTGGTGATTTGTTCTTTTTGTCAAAATATCTTAAATATTTTGAAACTGAGACAATTTTTGTGATAATTTTGTATACATTTTTTTGGGGGGGTTATGTTTCATAAACAATCATAATAAGTGTTCAATTGAGAAATTTCCTTTTAGCTGATTTCGCCTGCAGCCTATAGACCAATGTTTACAAACCATTCAAAGAGACATTTTCCCTCTCGTCTAAAAAACACAAAAACCTCTTTGAATTTATAAATATCCATTAAATAAGATGTTTAACTTTATGAGCTAATGAAATTAAGCTAAACTATTTCTATTCATGGATTTTAAAAACAAAAAAAATTTGTTGATTGAGTTTTGTATAAATGAAGTGTGGCCTCCTTGTAGATATTCTGCGTAGATATTCCTTAAAGACATACAGAAATGGTAAATTCTGCCTTCCTTTTTGCATTTTTAATAAAAAAAAATCTTATTTGGTTTTCTAGGAGCCATGTTAAAAAATAGATAGTTAATTTACCACGTTAATTTTAAGGTCTGTCTCTGAGATTCGGTCTCTGGATTCATAAAATGTCTTCAGGACAGAAACGTGTTTCATCTACTGTCCTGTTTCAAATGGTTTTTATTTCTTATAATACTGAAATTTGCAAATAACTTCATATTTTAGTAGTTTAATATTAGGATCTAGCAGTTTTCACCTCATGCTTTTTAACTTCCACTTCTGCTTGAGTAGAAATATTTTGAAACAGTCCTGCTCTCCCTAATCTGCTCAAATCTTGGGTGTCTCGTTTAGGGATTGTTTTCATTTGCAGTCTTGAAAATGCCGGATCAACCAAATGAGAATTTATTCAGGATGAAAACAAAGAAAAAAGGGGTTCCAAGGACAAAAAGTTCTTCAATTAGGTTTCCTTTGAAAGGAGGATTCCTGCGTCTCTGCCTGATTTTTATATAGTGCTCAACTTGGCCAGCAGAGGGAGCTCCTTATATAAAACTAAAGCTTCTGATCAGGGCTTTACTGCAACATATTTCCTAACATTAAGTTTTCACACCCATCTATGTTCATCAAGCCTATCATTTTTATTTTACTTTGTTGGGATTTTATGTGATAGACCGACACAAATGGCACATTTTTATGATCTGAATGGAGGAAAAGTGAAGGAATTTGTACTCACTTAGGAGTCCACATGTTTTTTTTAAAATTCAATCTATTTTCTGGTTCTTAACTCAGATGTTTTTAGGTAGCAATCATCTAAGAGTAGTGTGGTGACCTTGGAGGAGCTGCATAGATTCACTCCTCTGATGGGAAACAAACCACCTTGATGAAGGTGATCTGGTCCGACGACACTAAAGGTTAAACAATCATCAACACACAACACATTTTATCACCTGTTTTTTTGTCTAAAGCCAAATTGGTATGAGAGGAGGAAAGCTTCAACATGCCATCACTGATTTATGGTGGTGGCGGCATCATGATGTGGGGATTCGTTCTTAAGTCGTGACAGAGATATTGGTGAAAGTCGACTGGAAAATGGATGGAGCTAAATCCAAGTCAGTCCTCAGAAAAAAAAACTTGTTAGAGGAGCAAAATGTTCAGGATGAGCACCATAAACATGCAGCCAGAGATATTATGGGATGGTCAGCTGGATCAAAGCAGTTTTGTTTATTAAAATTGTCCAATTGTTTAACCTTTTAGTCAAATTCATCAAAAAAAAAAAGCATTTAAAATTGTGGTTAGACGCTTAAACCATAAATATTTCTGAGCTGGTCTTAAATGAGTCACTGCAGGATTTTTGTGGGAGGCAACTGTGATGTATTGGTATTTCATCTCGGGTTACACCACACCACCAGGTGGCGTCCTCGTACCTCTAATATGTTTTAGGATGACTGAAGTAGAATAAAACGTGTGAGGGAGTAACCATCTCAGAGTGCGTCCATGTTTGTGCAAGCTCCAATCTTGGTAAGATATTATAAATTGCGGATGAAGAAAGTAACCCATCAATGTCATCTTCTGATGGAGGGGGCTCAGTGTTAGCGGTGGAGCGAGAAGAATCCCAAGACAACCAGATCGAGGAACAAGCTGTTCAAAACGAAACCCCATCGGGTTGCACTGGCGCGAGCAGTAAGAATGGCAACACTTTTGGGACACATCGATGCTTATGACGAATCATGGGAACAATGGTCAACTTATGTCGAGAGGTTTGAACATTTTATTGAAGCCAATGATGTTCCCGCTGCAAAGAAGGCGGCAGTATTTTTAAGTGTTATAGGGGCAACTACATATGGCTTACTGCGTAGTTTACTAGCCCCGGATAAACCCAGCAGTAAAACTTACAAAGATTTAGTGGACACCCTTGATGGACATTTCTCCCCCAAGCCCATAGTAACTGCGGAGAGATTACGATTTCACAAACGCACTCAGGAAGAAGGGGAGACCATAGCACAATACTTTGCTTTTTTGAAGAAGTTGTCTGAGCATTGGGATTTTGGCGCACATTTGCAAGATGCCCTGCGCGATAGACTTGTTTGTGGGCTAAATAATGAGGCTTTTCAAAGGAAACTCCCGACAGAGGAAAAACTCGACTTTAAGAAAGCAGTCGAGATGGCATTGGCAATGGAAACGTTGGCGAGGGAATCACTGCATTTGAAAAGCTCATTGAAAGTTCATGCTGTGTCCACAGGGTGGCGAAAAATGTTTTCATCCATACCTCTATGGCCGTCATTTTACCCTACTTACTGATCACCGGCCCTTGACAACTATCTTGAGCCCTTGCAAAGCGACACCGTCCATGGCTGCTGCAAGTCTACAGCGCTGGGCACTCATCTTGCCAGCACACGATTATACAACAAGGTACAGATGCGCCGCTGACCAATGTAACGCAGACGGTCTCTCGCGTCTGCCTCTGCCGGTGCAACACAAAGAAAAGCGAGGGTCATGACGTCAACTGGTCGTTTTCCACCCACCAAGGATGCCGACAGGAGTTTGGCCTCAAGGCTACCTAATGAGGGGAAATCGAGTTGTAGTCCCACCCAAACTACGTCAGCATGTCCTGGACGAACTCCACGCCTGACACCCGGGCGTGGTAAGGATGAAATCCCTGGCGAGAAGCTACGTGTGGTGGCCGGGTCTGAATGTGCAGGTGGAGGAGAGATGCAAGACGTGCACCCCATGCCAACAAGGTCAAAAGAGCCCTAGCCTCACACCGCTCCACCCATGGCAGCGAATTCAAATCGATTTTCCTGGCCCATTTGAGGGGAGCATGTTCTTCGTCATTGTGGATGCTCATTCCAAGTGGCCCGAAGTCATATTGATGGATTCAACCTCATCTGCAAAAACCGTTGAAGTTTTAAGAGGTCTCTTCAGTCATTACGGGGTATCAGAGGTCCTAGTGAGTGATAACGGGCCTCAATTCACTTCTGAGGAGTTCGCCCACTTTTTGACATCCAATGGCATCACGCACAAACGCTCCGCTCCCTTCGATCCGGCAACGAACAGCCTGGCAGAGCGTTTCGTGCAGACATGTAAACATTCTCGGAAGTCGTCCAGGGGTACAGCTTCGGTCCAGCGACGACTCGATGCTTTCCTGCTACACCGGTATAATCTCTGAAATATTTAGTTACTGAGTGTTGTCTCAAGAAGGGGGCATAATAATCCCCCGACACAATCAAGGTGTTAGGCCGCCAAAATCAACTAAACCGAAACTTATTTAATGTTGCTTTTAAGGTTTTTTTCTTTTTCTAATCAACAGAACGTGCTACGATTACAACGTCTTTAAACTGATTAGATTCCTGTTTGCACACGAGGAATCCTGCCAACTCATTGCACCTACTTATGTTCTGCTTCGCTATACAGCCCCAATCTTAGCGTTTAATTCTTAGTTAAGATGGAAAACTAAAGCCTCAACCATTTGATTGCTTGGTTGAATTATTGCCCATCCAGCCGGCCGTTTATTTGAAAATAAACCCACCCGATGATCAATCAGTGAGCACCACTGGAACTTTGTGTATAATTTTGAAATGATGAGTAACGCAGTTGTAGCCTTCTTAGAAACATCTCAGTCGGTAAACAATCACTGGCATCAGCAAAGAGTCTTGAACGGAGGAGAGATGGTAACCTGAGCCAGACTTCTGAGTGCCATGAAGAGAAATCCTAAATATACCTCACCTAATCTGCTTAGGTAGGAGTTAGCCTTTGTCCTGATGGAAAACACACACACACACACACACACACACACACACACACACAGACACACACACACACACACACAAGCTGACAATGGTAAAGAGTCAGAAAGCAGCTTAAAAAGCTGGCGTCCATCAGAGCATCCTCCTGATCTGCTGCACGGTGTCAGACCCAGAGTGGCTCTCTTTCCATCCCCGAGCGTTTGGCTGAAACTCTGGCAAACGATGAGCCGCCCCAGCCTCCTCAACCTGAGCAGCCTGGGCAAAATCTGCGGCTCCGGCAACAGCAGCGACATGGTGATCCTGGACCGGGTCAAGAGGAAGAACTCCGTGAGGCGCATGTCCATCATCGAGGACGGCCAGCTGGCCGAGGTCCTCTACCTGATCCCCAAGCAGTGCATGATGGAGCAGCTGCCCTTCATCAACCCGGCAGACTACATCCTCTGCGAGAAGCTGGCGGGGATTCCTGCAGAGGTGTCAGGTAACCTGGTTGACGTTGCTCCGTTTGCTGTGTTAGAAAGGCCGGCCGAAAAAATGGGATTCAGCTGTAGAAAACATTTATTTCACAAACTAACAGAAATCATTCACTCAAAAAGGAGCAGTGCTAATACTGCGGCATATTGGTCATCAAGTAAAAAGTCCCAGAATGCACTTTATAATAAGGCTTGTTAAGTACTAACTAACATCGGATTTATTATTTATTATTAGTTATTATATATAACCTGTTTTGTGCAAAATTTTGTCATATAATTACTGAAATTATTATGATAACATAAATACCACGGTTCCAAATCATTTTTATTAAGTTTTGATGCTAAAACCTGAAGTAATTTGTGTATAATTGGTGTATTTCAAACAGAAAGTGTCATTTGATGCATTTATGTTTGTGAAATAACTCTCAGCGAGTACAAAACAAGACTGTCAGTACTTCATAATGATATTACCCAAGGTGTGGTAATTTAAACTAGTCTCCCATCCTTACAAACCAGAGATGCACAAATCAGATTCTCGGCTTTTCTCCAAGGTCTGACCTGCCAACGTTTTATTGGACATTACTAAAATAGGGCACTTGAAGCATCAGAGAAGTCATAATATAATGAAATGTAGACAATCGCTCCACGCTGACAAACAGCTAGACTTTCTTTACCGCACAAATGAAGTCAGATAACTAACTTTATCTTGACCGCCATTCATTTTAGTCGCCCTCTATTTATTTAGTATATACAACACACACATACATGGCATTTCTTTCTGTCTTCACAACAACTTCAAAATGACTCATTTTTGATTAATTATCTGTGACCCTAAACTCAAACATATCCATTATATGTTAAACTCCAAACTAAACTCGCGCCTCTTACCTCAACCCTGAACCTAACTTTTATCCAAAATGCAGCTCTTCTTTCCGTAGGGCCCCATAAGGACCGGTGTGTCTTAAAAACGTATGTCTTATCATCAATTTCCATTCCTTTGAACCTGAATCTACCCTCACTTCCCACTTTAGTCCTAAACCAAACGCTGGGGCCCGAGCTTTTAGAAGCAGTAGGTCCTCACAACGCTGTATTTGTTAGAAAAAAGGGGCCCTACAAGGTGGAGAATGCTGAACGCCCTCTGACCCCGGCGGGCTTTTAGACCTCCCCCTTTTTTCCAGGAGCAGCGGAGCTAGTCTAGTGTCCTTGCTCTGAGCTCTGCTGCAGACGGGAACAACCAGCAGTCATGAAACAGAAAGGTAAACGCTCCCGACTGCTCAAACTTTATTATTAGATGCCTTAACCCAAACAAATATGTATATCTATACGTTTTTCTTGCTCACTTTGTTCCTTTTGTCATGAAATTAGATGTTATTTGTCAAGAATTTGAATAAAAATACGTTTTTATTGGATTTTAGTGACAAAATTACATCTTCTAAGATATTTTATTAATGGTTTAAATTGTTCAAGACACTTAAAATAAAAAAGAAATTTAGCAAGAGGGTAAAAATGCAAGGACAGCAGGATTTTTTGTGGTTTTTTTATTATTGTTGCGTGTTGATGATTGTTTAATCTGAGTGAATAGCAAAAAGCATCCCTGCTGTTTACAGGTGATTTTCACATCTAAGCTAACTCATGAAAACCAACATTTGTTTGTTTTTATATTAGTTTGTGTTTGATCAACAGGATCTCTGGTAAAACGGGACTCAGATTATCATTTATAATCTGTTTTATTCTGCTGCTCAACATGTTTAACACTGTTTATGAACCACAAGATTGGAAATTTGATGGTAGCACAGAGGTTGGTTATTTAACCCTCGTAACCTCGGTTGCCCAGAGTTCCCTTCTGTTGCCCACAAATTATTCAACCTTTATTAAACTAGGAAAAAAAGCTAGATTAATGAGATTAAAAATCCAATTTACAAGCGTGGCCTGGACTAATCAGCAGCAATACAAGACAGACACAACATTACGCCTGTCTGATAAAATAGTTACGTTTGTATTTAAATAAAGAACAAAGTGAACATAAAGAGTAGAGCCACTCCTAAACTAAAACCACGGACTGATTTTATAGCCAGAGATAACGGCCTGAGCGATAAGCTTCCTCTTCTCGGGTTTCTCTCCATTCGCCATCTTTCTAAATCGAACATTTGTTAATACTTGACACCCGAGCAATTTTGAACGAAGCGATGAAGAAGATGGAATAAAGTCTGCAGAGTACGACATGTTCGAGAGACTCTTCACAGGATCTATCGCCATAATAGGACTGTAAATCCAAACTCTCTGTCACAGTCGCATTTTCGTCAATGTCTTGGAGCAGTTTGCACAGCATGCTTGTTGCCATACCAACAGGCCTGTCCTTGTTGCAAGGCAGACCAGGCGCCACACGCCAAATTCAGCATCGTAAGCCGAGCCGACTCGGTCTGGAAACATTTCTGCTCCTTCGTGCAACAAGTTGGTTTGTTTTTGTTTGGAGACGACATAAATGGAGCGCAGACTCACCCCTGAGGGACACATTTATGTCTGTGTGTGGATTTAAAGTGAAAACATGAAATCATGAAGTCTGTTTGTAAGCTGGATGCGCGCACGTACGTGCACGTCTCCTCCTCCTGCAGCCACATTCCTTCGTCTTCTCACTGCTGCTAATCACACTCCTCAAATTGGACTGATTAGATTATGAAGGCCTCGTCTGGTTCTGTTGCTTTAGAAGCACGGAAGAGATAAACAGAGAATGAGGAACTTTGTTGTCATTCGCGCTCTATAGGTGGAAACAGGCTAAAGTGGACCCCCCCAGTATATACGCTAAAGACCGGCACAACATCCAGGAAATAGATGGATCACGCAAATATCTCAGAAACCCTAAAATTGCTAATATCTGCCTATTTAAACAGTTCAAACAGCAAATTTACCTTAATATGGATCCAAAGGCACTCTTTAGTCCGTCATGGTGCCAAAGCAGAAGCTAACGGCTACCGTCTTCACTATCTCAGCCAATAAGCGTGAAGCAAAATGAACGCTTCTCGTAGATAAACTACTATCTGCAGCCAAATGTAGGATCATTAATCACTGATCCTTTCATTCCAGCAGTTTTAGACTATATCTACGAAAACACTCCGTGAACAGGCAGATTTCCCATGAATAATCTGAAGATGTGTTTGTCTGATGCGTTTAAACCAGAGCATAGATGCAGACAGGTCGTGGTTTTTAGTTTGAAGTCCTTTCAAAATATTCCTGCATTAAAAACTAAGAGAGGCAATTCAAGAGGAGTTAACGGTCAAGCTATGGGAACCAAGCCATCACGTGTTTTTGTTACAAACGGCGGTTCTGCGTTTGTTTTTGCGAATCTCTCGTACAATGTTCCATTTACACATCAGTTCTTTTAAACGTAAGTTTCCTCTGAGTGTAGGAAGGTGCAAGTTAATGCTGGTAAGTGGTTTCCCTGACTTGTGGTGATGTACACGCATCTGCGTTACTTTTATGGCATGTTGACCATTCTTACCCATTTTGAAGGGTCAGAAATGGGCCTCAGCAGTACATTCTGTTCATTATGCACAAAACAAGAAGTAATGGACTTCCAATGAAAGCTTCCTTTATTTCTGATTAACTGTTAAATATTGACATTAATTAAACAGATTATTATTTCTATGGCACCAAGTTAAAAAAAAAGTCTTTAAATTTTTTGTTGTTTGCCACTTTAGGGACCAAAAATCTAAATAAATGGATTCAAATTAATGTATAGCTTAACTTTTTTTTTATTTCAGGATTTAATCTAATTTTTTAAACATATTTATGAGTGTTGCCAATATATGTAGATAATATAAAAGTCTCAAAGGTAAAACTTTCTAGTGGATGAATCTTCCTAAAAAAAAGGTTTTAGATGTCTTTTTGCATCAAGTAATTTGGTTAATACAAAATAATTTCCAGCGGATTTGTTCCCATATGACAGACAAATATGCAGGTTTCGAGGTTGAAATCATTTAACGGCGACAACAAAGAAAACATTCTGCTTATTTTTGCCGACCTTTTGCTCCCACGACACTGGCTGAGCTCTATTTCTGTCAGGGACGCCATAAATGCTTCCACAGCCTGACTTTACTAAATACAGTTAAGAAGGGCAACATGTCCTTCAGCTGATGGGATTTGACGGAGTAAATAAACAAAACAATGAGGTAATTGAACTGCCTGCAGGCCTAGAGTTGACGATCCGGAAAGCAAAGAGGACACAGCAACCTATATTATTCTTAAAGTAAGAAGATTAGACCAGTTTAAATTTTAAAATCTCATTCAGGAGGAATTCTTGGTTCAAGCATTGTGCGTTTTAATCCTCATAAATATTGTTAGCCCATAAATTTCACTCAAATATGTTTCATTAACTTGGACCTTAGCTCCTCTGTCTCCTCTCAGAGGTCCTAGTTACCACCCATGACGGATAAACTTTTTTCCTGTCACAATAATTTGCTATATCTAATTAAAAAATAAAAGAGGAGGAAAAGATCAGGTTTAAACCCGAGAGCTTTCCTGACTGTAATCCTGCAAAATTCAGGTCTCAACTTTAAAACAGACCTGAAAATCGTTCCTCCACTGGAAGGCACGGCCATCCTACATGGAGGATTGGAAGATCAACCCCTCTTTCCATCATGGGAGAAGCAGTAGAGATGGTTGAGGAATATAAGTACACTGGTGTTCATCTGCACAACAGACTGGAGACGCAACAGTGAAGCGTCTACAAGAAGGGACAGAGCCGGCTTTACTTCCTGAGGAAGCTAAAATCCTTCAAGGTTTGCAGCAAGGTGTTGTAGATCTTCTATAAGTCTGATGTTGAGAGCGTCATCTCCTCTGCTATCATCTGTTGGGGCAGCAGCGTCAGAGCAAGGGACCTAAAAAGGCTCAACAACCTGATAAAGACGGCTGGGTCTGTTCTGGGGACAAATGTGGAATCTCTGGAGTTGATGATGTAAAGAAGGATTTTACATAAAATCAAGAAACTCCTAGACAACCCTGAACATCCTCTTCATGAGACTGTTACTGGAAAACAGAGTCTCTTCAGTCAGAGGCTTCTTCAGCTTAGTTGTAAAACAGAACGCTACAGGAGATCTTTCACCGTCTACAACAACTCCTTAGTTAAATTAGTAACTCTAACGCCATTTAATTTCCCTTTGGAGTAAATAAAATATTTCTGATTTAATGGGATTTTGATTTGAAAGAACTTGGACAGTTTTTTACAAAAATAAGCCGTTCAGACAATGAACCGCGTCACTGATTCCTTCATGCCTCATGTTCCTGTAGTGCTTCAAGCTCCGGACGGCGGCCAGCAGGGGAAACTGCCCATCCACTGCTTCAGATGTGGAGCTCTGTGCAAAGGAGAGGCGCTGCGGGTGCAGAGCAGCTACTTCCACCTGAAGTGCTTCACGTGCAAAGGTCAGTATGGTAATGATGCGGAATCACATCACAATGACGTGTCTGCTCTCGTGAATCATCTATAAATCGTCTCTTACCCAGAGATCTCGAACGAGGAAGCTCACAAACACACCGTAGCCCTTGCACCAAATAGCTGCGGCTATTTCCGTCCCGGATCTTTGTTGTGTCGGTTTCATCGGGCTGGGGGACGCTTGGATGTTCCAGTTCAGTTCAGCCGAACAATCAAACTCAGAAAGGAAATCATTCACACATAAAGTTTAAAAATACTCTCACCAACCAACAATTTATGAAAATATACATTCCATTCATGCATTGATCTTAATATAACCTGATCATTCATGTTTCCTGTTCAAACTTTAGTCGTTCAAATGAAAAGCAGTGATGTTGGGTCGTCATCAGGCCTCATGGTCCTGAATTTATTAAACATTACATTGAATAAAATGTTGCTTGTCTTCATAGCGGACATATTTCCCCCAGCAGGCTTTGTCTCTCCTAATCAGTCCTGACAAGCTGCTCATGTTGTCGTTCTCTGGTAATTTGCAGCTCAGAGAAAACAAAGGTTCTTTCAGGAAGAAGAAGAACCAATGAGGGAATGAATCCAAATTTATTTCAATTTGTGCATTTAAACGTTTAAAATCAGAACATTTAGCAGGTTAATCTGGGGGAACATGTTTTTTGTACATATATCGTAGCGCTGTTGTTTGAGAAGTAAAAAGATGTAATAAGGAAAGTGATTTAATTCAGTTTTTTCCTGTCAGCGAGTCTCAGCGGGACCAGAATAGACCGCCGTTAATCTGTTTCTGGCATATCGGTGGATTCTGTCGCGGAGGGACAGCGTGTCAAATGTCTCCAAACAAGGGGAGACGAAACAGTGTGCCTGTCGGTAATCTGTCACTTAGCACACAAATATTTATATTTATATGCGTAACCTGATCCGATTCAAAAAGTCTGATCAATTCAGAGGATCTAACAACCTAAACAGATTTACCTGTTCCATTAGAATGATGATAATATAACTAACCCTGTCCTACACATCTGTTTCAGACTTCATTAAAAGCTCTGAAGCTCTGGTTACATGTGTTTAAAGGGTGAAAACATCCTAATGAACAAAACTGGGAAACTATAGCTCCCTCCTGAGGGCTTTCTAGGATCAATTAGAGGAGTTTCCTCAACTCGTACCCTGTACTTGGCAGTCAAAGCCAACAACGTCCCTACAAAATACATCCCAACTGTCTCGGCCTCCGACAGAAGTAACATTCATAAACCCACCAGGTTTTGTTTGATTCAGAAAACGTGCCGATGGATCATTTCGTCCCTGAGATTTCTCTGGGTTTGCTCAGTGTGCGGCTGCGACCTGGCACAGAGTGGATTCTTCCTAAGGAACGGCGATGGCCTCTGCCCGGTGGACTTCCAGCGCTTCCACGGCACGCCCTGCACCAACTGCGGGGAGTTCGTGGAGGGGGACGTGGTCACCGTCCTGGGGAAGTCCTACCACCCGGCCTGCTTCGTGTGCACTGTGTGCAGGTAATTTGGCATGTTCTATCTGTCGGCTTTAAGTCTAGGGATGGACGTTTTGTCTTTGTTTGTTTTGGCTGTTCTGCAGACAGCCGTTCCCGGCGGGCGACTGCGTCACCTTTAGGGGAAAGGATTGCCTCTGTCAGCGCTGCACCGAACCTGTGGCCCCTCCTAAACAGATCCATCATCCCAGTGGTAACTAGCTCTGTCTTGACTTTCCTTTCCAACACATTACACATAAAATATCGATTAATTTATAACGAGCTTTAAACGTCTTAACTAGGAGTCTTCATCCTACAAATCAATAGCCTCGATTGGCTCCTGGGATCTTCCACAGTGGCTCTTAAAAACATTTCTAAAATGATCAAGAACTTAGATATTATGAAAAATGACAGCTTTAGCATTTGTTTGTTACAAGGGATGCTAGTACTGAAGTGTTTAGATCTATTTTTATTGCGAGTAGGTTGGAAACAACGTTTTTCTGTTCACCATTTTCCACAAATATCAACGTTTTACAGAAAATAATCCATCTATTTTTGTGTATTGAAATTGTTGTGATAAATGGCGGATTATTTAAAAAGTGATTAAAGTTCATATTCATATATCCCGAGCTGTGGACCGGAGGTCTGCAATCTGCGGATCAAGAGCGTCGATTTGCTCTTTGGATCTTCCACCGTGGCTCTTCAGAACATTTCTAAAATGAGGCCTGAATAAATCGATGAATTATGACAATTTTCATAGAATAATTGTGGCGCATGTTCACAACAGAATTACACAACAACTCCATGTGACGCTACTAGTGAGTTCTTTAGATCTATTTTTATTGAGAGTAGAAAGGATCTATCGGCTTTTTTCAAACAGGCAATGTTTTTACGTACTGAAATTGTGGCGATAAATGATTGTTATTAAAAAATGACAAACATTAATGTAAAATCTGTGGCTCTAAACTCAACATTTAGCTGGACTGGAGGCAGACACGTTGCTTTGGATCATAAAGGTCGTAGGCCTCTGGTCTAGACTCTCAGTTACAATGAAGATTATGGTTATTGAACAGGACAACAGCCAAGTTTCAGGCTATCTGTCTGTTTATTTGAGTCGGGTCAGCACCACATCTGCCAGGGTACATCCAGAACATTTAGGATTTTCTGTAAATGCCAAATTTCCTTTCTTATCAGCATAAATATGCCACACCTGTTGAAAATCTGTCTGGAAAATTGTTTTAGGGTCATCTGCTGGTCAAGCTGAGACCGCCCATACGCTTGCTGCTTAAACACTGCAAACACACTTTGTCAATGCTTTATTCGGATTTAGCATGAAAAATAAACACTAAAAGGTCATTACTGTGAAATTTAAAGACATTGACATATTTTTTTCTCAAAATCTTTGAGAAAAGCTCTGAAATGTACTCCAATCTCTCTGATTTCCCCATAAAAGAAATCCAGCAAACTGCCTCCAACCCAAAAAAAAAAAACAAACAGAAAAATTAAATAATGAATTAAAAATATTTTGAAATACATGCATATGTGTTTAGATGTGAAACACAAGTATTTCATCTTTATTGACGAGTAAAACTTCGTTCATCATCGGATTGTCGACTTGTTTCACAAATACGAGCAGAAAGCCTGCTTATAAAAGTCAAATTACATTTAAAGAGCTTTCCACTTGAATGCATATGTCGTGTTCATGCAGACATGAACATGGTTGTGTTTTCCTCTTTCAGTCTGCTCTGGCTGTGGCAGAGACATCATAAACGGCCAGGCTCTGTTGGCCCTGGGAGCTCAGTGGCACCTCGGCTGCTTCAAATGTAAAGCCTGCAGGAGGATCCTGACTGGGGAGTACATCAACAAGTGAGCGCATCCCACGCTTTCCCTCACGTTGGCCTTATTTAGCTGGTTTCACGCCCACGAATGAACTATATGAATCTTCTGAATCGGGGACTCACATGTCGGGCATATTTCAGAGATGGCGTTCCGTACTGCGAGAGAGATTACCAGATCCAGTTTGGGGTCAAGTGCGAAGTTTGTCAGAGATTCATAACAGGAAAGGTCCTTGAGGTAAGAAATATCTCTGCTAAAATACACATTTTTGTAATCAATCAAGTCAATCAAAAATACTTTATTTATCCCAAAGGGAAATTAAATGTTTTACAGTATTTCATTTAACTGAGGAGTTGTTGTAGATGATGATGGCTGTGGGCAGGAAAGATCTTCTGTAGCGTTCAGTTTTGCAACGAAGCTAAAGAAGCCTCTGACTGAAGAGAGGTTGTGTGTTTAATAAATATTCTCATGTTTCTCTAAAGCAGCAACTAGTATTGTCAAAAAGTTATCAGCAATTTATCATCTAGGGGTGCCCACACTTTTGCAGCTAATTAAAACATGACCAGTCCTAATTGATACACCCCCCCCCCCCCCAAAAAAAAAAA
>JAVLVB010000421.1:91336-109302 GCA_032876305.1 Orestias chungarensis | reverse complement strand
ATTAATATTTATATTCATACCAGTTTATTATAAACATATTTCTGTATCTGAGCATTTTACAGATTATATTTTATTGAAATCAATCTCTCAAGTTCATTAAAACATTCCTAATTGGTTTGGTCATTTATTGCAACTCTATTGTAATCTTCTTTGGGATCCAGCAATAAGTCACACACATTTGCTTTATCCAATGAAACGTACAGTTTTTTTTTTTTTTTGTTTTTTTTTAAACGG
The DNA here is from genome assembly GCA_032876305.1 of Orestias chungarensis. Classification (NCBI taxonomy): domain Eukaryota; kingdom Metazoa; phylum Chordata; class Actinopteri; order Cyprinodontiformes; family Cyprinodontidae; genus Orestias; species Orestias chungarensis. Next base: position 109,068 of record JAVLVB010000421.1, on the reverse strand, counting down.
CATAAATGCAAACAGAAAATAGAAATATTAAAGCAGAAGCATCCAGATGCTAAGTGTGCATCTTCTTTCAGCAGACGAAGGCTTCGATTTTTACAGGAGGCCTCCAGTTTATAAACAGCAAGGTATAGCTTTAAGCAACCATTTCTAATCTTTATATGAGTGACTATTAACACTAACATTTGTAAAATCTGCATTGCCTAATATCTATTCTTACATATTTCGGCTTAAATCTAGCTGATTAGTTTTAGGATTGATCTGATGTCTTATTTTCAGTTTTGTGAAAGGCGATCAGATTTGGTGTTCAACATGCGAACCTGGGGCCAGTTGCTTGGCCATCCGATTTCAATTAAAGAATAAATGAATTAAATACAGAAATCCTGACATAATTTTAAATGTTTTAGGAGTTTTTCATATTTTAATATTCATATTTGTTTTCATTATTTTGATTTCATTTTACCATTAAAATTACCAGAATACAACTGAGTGTTTGGGGAAAAAATGACTTTCTAATCAGTTTTGGTGGATGAGAATAAAGAAAGAAAAAGAGGAATTCAATCTAAGGAACTGAATGGTTTTCAGTGACTGATCAGCCAAATCTGTGACCCACATTTCATTAAGTTTACAGATTCCTTTCTGCAAAGATCAGACTTTGGTGTTTACTTTACTGAAACATTGCATGCTTAATTTGAGCTTTTCTAATACTGAACACTTTGAAACTGACATGACTGAAAAAACACACACTGAGGACCAAAGTAAAAAAAAACATATATAAACTGTTTCAAATATCTAAACTTATATACTTGTATCTGCTAAAATTTGAATCTAGTAAGAAAAAAACAAAAACAAAGTGTTAACAATGAATGTTTGGGGTTCTTGTTTTGTGTGTTTAAACCATGACCTGAGCCACTAACCTTTGAAAAATGCCATCAGTATCATCACATGTCAACTTATTCACGATTTAAAGTACAAAACGTGACTGAAATAATCCACAATACACTTTTAGCATTATATATTTTTCCATACTCCACATTTTTTGTTACACCTGCAGCAACTTAGACCAAATGACTCGGTTGAACTGCTGAGCAAACTCATTAAGTTTACATTTGTGATAGTAGGACAGAAAACGTTTTAATCCAGCGTTGCTCTGGAACATATATTTGGCATCGTAGATAATGTCTGATGGTTGAAGCTTCGGAGAACTTAGCTTCCTTCCTGCTCACTGTGTTTGGTAACAGGGTGAACCTGAGTTTGCTGGCAGACAGAGTAAAAAATCCCCCTCTGTTATTTTTATACTCCAGACAAAATACTGGTTGGAAGTTCCTTGAAGCGCCGTTCAACCTGAAAATACTTTAATGTCATGCAGCTTTTTAAAACTTTCCTCATGTGAATAAGGGTAAATACATAAAAATACTCCAGCCAACTGTCCATAGTTTGGACATGACTACTAGGAAACCTACCTTGTATGTGTTATTTTGGGGACTAGATCCTCTGAAAGCTTGATTCCTCCAGTAAATCAGATCTGTTTCGGGGAACGATTTGAAGATGTCCGTAAGTCGTCTGAAGAGCTTATCTATCTGCTGTCTCACTTTCACAGATTTAGATGCCTCCTCTTCCCAAACGGCCTCTTTGGCCGGATACAGCCACAACTTCCTGAGTTTGGTAAGCGCAGCGGTTCTGCCTACAGAAAGGAGAGAATAAAGAAGATTTACAGTTAAACGGATGCAGATATTTCGTTAATTTGTGTATGTTTGGAAGATCTTTATCTATAGAAGAACTGTAATGCAATCATTTCATAGCCTGTGAATGTTTCTCACGTGTTTCTGCTCTTTAAGCCTCATTCAGCCGCTTACCGCCACAACAACAGTGACGGATTCAGTAAGTATGCAGATATGATTGCTCATAAATCTCACTATTCCAACTTGATTACCGGTAGGTTCTGTTTTTAAACCAATGATGCTTTTCTTCTATCATTTCAGACTTCAAGGTACGTGAGGGCGACTCATTTCCGTGAAGTCTTGAAGTCTTGGTCATGCTTTTGTCACCATATCTTCCTCACTGTGGGCAAAAGTGGCTGCTATTAAATGACACAAATCTGTAGAAAAATATTTATCATGATTAATCTGTAATACATGCTAAATAGAAAAGTTATTAACATTCCCAGTGGGCTAACGCCAGCTTGCCTGCTGATAAATCGTTCACCCTCCTACCTTTCTGCATGTGTGTGCTTCGTCCTGTAGCTCAACAACGGTGATCAACTCCCACTAACACGAGCGGATAGAGGCGTGTCTATGCCTAATATATGGAGCCTAAAGCAAGTATTGCTCATGACTGAGTCTATTATTTGTACAGTTCCTGGAAAACTGATTTGTACTCTGCTTATCATTTTTTACTAACTGCTGCTTTATCATTTCTTAGACATTTGACAGTCTAGAGAAAGACATGACTCTCCATGATAACAGCTACAGTGTCAGAAATGTAATGCCTGGATTATCCACTTAGTCACACAGTCACTCCTTAAACTGAGTTTGTCCCTTCAAGGTTTACCCGTATGAGATGCTGAAGGTCACAAACAGGGGCCGGGTGAAGCTCCCCAGGGATCTGGACAGAACGAGGCTGGAGGTAGAACCAGATTTCCTTTTAAAAGCGCCTTCTTCAGTTTGTTTACTGACTTTTCGCTGTATATTCACCGATCAAACATCAGTGATGACACAAAACATGTTACAGATGATATGAGATTTCAGAATGATACAATATTCCTTAGTTAGCATGAATTTATGCTGCCGTCACATTGTTTTCTTTCACGCGAGTGACTTTGAACATGTCCACCAGGGCAGCATGTTACTTATGATGCACGCTTTTCATGTGTCATGTTTTTTTCAGGTGGTAGTGTAGATTTAAAAAAAAAATGTATGCACATTCAGTGACCATCTTCCTTCTAAATTAATCTGAAAGCAGTTTGAAATACTGCCAGTTAGAGCTAATCTGACTATTAATCTTCTTTCGTGCAAACAGAGCATCTGCATAGTGTGAACGTGATGTAATCAGGTAATTGCTGCAAAACCTATGGCAGTGGATACGTATTAGTCCTCAGTAGAGCGAATCATTGTGTTGGTATCAGGGATTTATTCAGAATTTAGCATATTTATGTCAAAGTTGGTGAAAGATATAAATGAGGATTTAATATCTCACTGTTTATTATACCACAGTTTTATTAGGCTACTGATGGCAGAATAGAAAAGAAGGAACAACTGTAGAGCCTTGAAGGGTTTGAATATTTATTTATTCATTTTTTAAGCAATACAAAAAATATTTGGACATCAGAATCAGTAAAAACGGAGCCGTTCACTCACTTAAACCTTCCAAGCCGGTAGTCGGCCACAAATGTAAATAGTGAATAGGGGTCAGGTAGCAAAATCCACAAAGGTGTGGTAGATGGAGTCATTGTCCTGTCGCAGGAAGCACTTAAAATATAACACCAACTCGTGAGTTTTAGAATGATTAAAGGTGCAAATATCACCTTTAATTAAAAATGTTGATGGGAATATGTTAGAAAATGATGGGTTACACCAGGGGAGTTCAAACTGGTGTAATCAGGGATTAAATTGGTCAAACTAGAAATAGATTTTTTTATTCCCAATCTGCAAAAGAAGTATTTATTTTAAAATGTGAAATATATCAAAGAATCTAAAAGGTAAACTTGTATTTTTGTAGAAAAGGGTGTGTAGAAGAGGCATGAACAATTGTAGCACAAGTGGCATAAGTTCATGTTTCACACGCCTGTGTAAAATCTTCACTGAAAAATAGATTTAAATGTTTTCCCTCCATCTGTTTATAGTCTTTTTGTTTTGCTAACTTTTCGTGCAGTTTTATTTTTATATATATTTTTTTATAACATCTGTTTGAGGACTTTGTGACGAATTTTGTTGCTTACCATGACTCACCTTGAACCTCTCACCGAACTCATTTGCTGTAATGAAAAAGATGCTGACTGGGTAGCCAAAGGCTTTTTTACGCTGTTCAGGAAAAACAAAAGAGTCACAGTGAATCATTCAGCAAAGCTATAAGGGATTCATTTAAGGTATAAACTCATCTAAGATCACTGTACAGAGAACGTTAAATCTTAAAAAGCAAACAGCTCAATTGTTGCTTTGCAATTGTTGCATGAATATTGTTAATTATGGGCATCGAACAGCCAGAACCAAACCTAGAACTCAGGCGTTGTAAAATGCTGAGTTGGAAACTTAATGCTTCAACAAACCGAGACATTATGAAGGATTTTATGGTCCCAACTTAGCGGGAACACTGGGAAGGCCCCTTCTGTTCTAAACAGTGTAAAAGTTGGTCCGTATCGCAATAATGACAAGTTTGATGTCGAAGGATTTGAGTGGTCAAGTCAGCCTGAGGAAATTTTTTTATTCACAATTTACTGTCGCTCTGATAACTGTGGTTCTGATTTCATCCACAGCATTTCTTGTGAACCGACTGATTCATTTTTTTAATGTTTTACTGCTTTGTTGTTTTCACAGCGCCACCTATCTCCAGATTCGTTCTTTGAGGTCTTTGGGATGAAGATCCAAGAGTTTGACAGGCTTCCACTTTGGAAACGTAATGACATGAAGAAGGCGGCTAATCTCTTCTAATGTTTGCTAACTTAAGGATTTCTTTCTTTTGTGGTTGCTGTTTGCAAACTGAAACCAATTTTTGAAGCATCAATCAGCTGCTGTAAAGTGCTTTAAGACACTTTAATGTAGCCCTTCCTATGCTTGTATTAATTAAACCCGGTTTATTGCTAATTATTTATAGACAGCTAATGGCCTGTACTTGTTTAATGCTTTATCTAGGAGAGAAGACTTCAAAAAAACTTTACAATAAATACAGAAATTCACCCAGTCATAAGTTCACACACTTTATGAATGAACGATTCACAAATAACTGTCTTTTTAAACAATCCTTATATTAAAGTATATCTAGTTGTGGAAGTTCTAGTTATGCCTATTTGACTTGTGTGTTCTAAATCTTTATATTCTGCTATTACTAAACTCAGATTTGTTGGATTAATACTGGATTGTTTTCAGACACTTATAGAGATAAGCCAGCAGTTTGGGCAAAATGATGGACAAAATATATTCTTGAAGGCTTTTTATTGTGTCTGTAGCTGTTTGTTAGGCGATCCCTAATGGCCTTCGGAAAATGTACATAAAATATTTGAATACTTTTTATCCGTTTTAATAGCTGAGTGTATTATGTCTGAATCTGTGTACAATTGATGTGAAAATATAGATTAGGCAAAGAAATAATGCATAGATGACAAACAGAAATATTGGAGTTATTGTGCTGAGTTTGAGATGCTTCACTGTCTTCATCTCTATTGCTTAAAGTTTTTTAATTGGAAATACAGAAATATGTACAGACACAGATCTGATAACATTGGGAGGAGTTGTGTGAATAAATTGTCACTGGGATGTTTTACATTTAAACTGCAAGTATCATTCTCTAGATGTTTTTTTTCTGTTCTAGTTTTACCACATAGGCATCCAGACATTAATAATAAAATCTTACTTCTTTCTACACTGAGTATTTTTATTGGTTTTCAAAGGAGGCATCAGTGAAGCACACATTTCTCTCACTTTATTTATTTATCCTCTGATTATTTTTATACTAATTCAACATAGACAGTTTGTTGACTTGAAGACTTTTTATTTAAATGACATCAAAACACATTATGTTAGCTAAAAATATACTTCTCTAAAGAGGAATACATTATGTAATCAATACTACACCACCAGCTGTTATGTCCTTCATGCACGTAGGGATTTAAACTATATGACCAACAGGTGGCGCTCTGATTCCTGAAATGAAAAGCAAACGAGCTTTCAATTGCAAAGTTCAGTTTCAAGTCTTCCTAACTGATATAAAACAACAATAACAATAATTATGCACATGTGGACTCTTTAAACTTCACAAGTTACTTCTTGTTTATAAACAAAATAAAGAAGATAGCATGATAAATATTATAACAGCACATAGTCAGAGGCTTAGTAAATTTAGACAAACATTAAAAAAAATAATTTATATATATAGTATAATATAAAAAGATTTTAGAATTATAATATCTATAGAGCAAATAATAATAACCTGATTATGATGGATTAAATTTGAAAATTAAACCATTGCGTTTTATTTTCTGTTAAAAAAGTGTCAAAACACTTTAATTTGTAAAGGAAATAAGTTTTTTTTGCTGTCTCGTGCTCTTTAAAGCCCACCTATCACGAGCAGAATGGAGCACGGAGGACGCTTCTCATTGGACAGCTGAAGCGTGATCGCAACCTGATTGGCTAAGGTTGCTGTCAGTCACAGCTTCGCTCTCTCGATAGCCCCGCCCCTCCCTAGCTCTTGGCCAAATCCAGGGTTTTCACTAAAACATCGCAGATTGCGCAGCAGAGCCGAACCGACCGAGACAGTCTCGAGGACGGCGCGTTTAAACTTCTTCCAGCGATGTTCGGGCACGGAGACAAAGGCTGGAGGTAGCGAGGAGCTTTGTTCCCACGACGATGTCACTCACTTGACTCCCGCCGCGCTCTCCCCCCCAGCTTTGCTGCGCTGCTGCCGCCGCGGCCGATGGACGCTGACGGGACCCTAGCGGAGAGCCGCAGGCCCGGAGCGGCAGCCGCGGAGCGTCGAGCCTTTGCTGCGGGACGCGTTTGAGATACAACAAGGACAGAGAGATAAAGAGAGAGAGAGAAACCCGCCACAGCAGCTGCGGGGTTTCCCCAACGGCTCAACTAATTTTCCCCAACGGCTGAACTAAAGAACTTCCCAGCAGGTCAGAGAAAGTTAGCATCTCAACGTTAGCTGACGCACGCGCGCGATGACCGTCCGCGAGGTGACGTAACGGGGCGTCGCTCACGCAGGACAGGTGAAGCCACGCACTGTCAGTGGACGTCACGCGTTCCTGCTGCGCTCCTCACCTGAACCTCGTCTCACCTGAACCTCGTCTCACCTGAACTTGGTCTCACCTGAACTTCCTCTCACCTGAACCTCGTCTCACCTGAACTTGGTCTCACCTGAACTTGGTCTCACCTGAACTTGGTCTCACCTGAACCTCGTCTCACCTGAACTTGGTCTCACCTGAACTTGGTCTCACCTGAACTTGGTCTCACCTGAACTTGGTCTCACCTGAACTTCCTCTCACCTGAACCTCGTCTCACCTGAACTTGGTCTCACCTGAACTTCCTCTCACCTGCCTGGAGCTGCGGCGTGTTTTCTGTTTGTTTTTGCTTGTTTGTTTGTTTGTTTGTTTGTTTGCTTGTTTGTTTTTTCTGCCCCCTCGCCATCATGTCCCTGAAAGAAAACGCCTGTCGGAAGTTTCAAGCCAACATCTTCAACAAGAGCAAATGTCAGAACTGCTTCAAACCCCGAGAGTCTCACCTGCTGAACGACGAAGACCTGAACCAGGTAGACATGTGTTCGCTTCATATCTGCGCGTGTGAAGTCAGATTTGTCTCTGATTGGCTGAAGTCTCAAGGTGAATCTACCTGAGCACATAAACGATATAAGGCAGAGCCCGGCCGGCCGGAGGAAGAAGCAAACACAGCGAGCGCCACTTCCTGGTTTGCTGTCTCGCAAATATGTCAACTTCTAATTATGTTCTGTAATCCAAGGGAACATTTAAACCCCAATGAAACTGACTTTAGCGATTTGGTTGTAGGACACAATTGATGCCATCATTCGCTGTAATATTGACCATTTTCTTGTTCTATTGGCGTTTCCATGGTAATCCGTTCTTTGCCATTTCTATTAATAGTTTATTCCTGTATTTTTGAGCACAAGCTACGCGTGAATAGTTTGAATCCACCAATAGTTCAAAATGAAACATATTTTGATAGTTTTAACGCCAAACATACCACAACGTAGATGAATATGAACAATTGTTAAACACAACAACATCTATATGCTCATCTCTGGGTTTCAGCCAATCGGAGCAAGGCAAAACTGGAATGCCGCTTCCTGATTGGCTGCTTTACAAATGTTTTTATTTTATTAAGTCGTTTTCTTGATAATAGTTTTTCAGTTGTGACTGATGACTGATATCATAGCATCACCTTCATATCTAATAATTAAATAACGCACCTCTTCATCTTTAAATATGCAAACATACACGGCAAGAGGATGGACATTAATGTCGGCCCAGATTTGCTTACTGGACCGATATCGATATGACATGGTAAAAAAAAATTACTGACATCTGTTACAGACGTTGATGCCGATGTATCGTGCATCCATTACAAGAAAAAGTCCTCTAAATCAAAAGAAATCTTGTTTTATCGTCCATTTAGCCGATTAGAGAATATTTATCCTAAGATTCCGGTCGGTTTTGGTTTATACTACTGATAGCAATCGTCTTTATGTGACCATGTCTCTTCTATGAACAGTCCCTCCAGAAAAATCGGGATTCTGCGATCGCGGAAAATCCCGCGAAATCAAGGAAAGGGCAAACAATATGAAGGGGTGCGCATGATTCTTAAAAAAAAAATGCATAAAAAGGATCTAAGTGCAGAAATCGCAGAATTATGGAAATGTGCCTGATTTTACTGCAGAAATGTGGAATAATTGATTATTTTCTTTTGTTCTGACTGACACTAACTCAGCCAAAAGTGAACGGTCCGGCGTGTCGGGTAGTGACGTCATCAACTCCGTGCGCCACCATAACAAACACGTGTTGGTCCCATCAGCAGCGGCACGTCAGCGCGTCGGCCATATTGGATAAGTCAGATCTGCCCCATTAACTAATGAAAGCAAATGGACTGAAGTTGATCCAGCGTCTTACTACAGGAGCTTTAAGTTAGTAACAACTGGCTTTGTTCTTAGACAGATTCTGGATTTCAGAACTAAGCAATGTTCATATTTAGCTCATACTACGTTATAGATGACCTTAAATGCTCCAAGACTCTAAGTTAGCATAACGGGACATTTACATTTAAATTTCTGTTTTTAGCAGACACTTTTAACCAAAACAAAAAGAGGGTTTAACATTGAACTACGACGCATTTTACCCAGTTACCTGCAATATGCTAGGAGAGGATTTAACATTAATGATGACACTCATTTACAGCATTTAGGTAAACACAGAAGGACCAAGTACCATACATAGAGTGCTAAATAATATCAGGGGGGTAATAAGTGCTTTTAGATCTTTCAGGGCAAGAGATACTATGGGAAAAGTTGGGTCTACAAGGATTTCTAGAAGGTGGAAAGAGAAGCTGATGCTCTAAAGCACGTAAGGTCGTTCCACCAGCGAGGAACCGCAAATGAGAGAGTTTAGATTGACCTGCACGGGGCTTTGGTCGCGTTAACTGGTGCTCCTTGGAGGAACGGAGCGGGGGGGCTTTAAGAGGGTGTTGAGGTAGATGGGCGCTGATCCATCAAACTCTCTGTATGCCAGCATTAGTGATTTGAATTTGATGCGTGCAGCTAAGGGAAGCCAATGGAGTTCAGTATAAAGGGGTGTGACATGCGATCGCTTTGGCAGGTTGAAAACCAAGCGACCTGCAGCATTCTGGATCATTTGTAGCGTCTCACAGCACAGGCTGGAAGACCTGTTAGGACGGCGTTGCTGTAATCAAGGCGGTAAATGACCAAGGTCTGAACTAGGAGCTGTGTTGCATGTTGAGTTAGATATGGCCTAATCTTCCAGATGTTGAATAGAGAGGAGCGACACGATCGTGAAGAGTTACTAATTGTTATGAAGAGAATATCAGTGGTCCAGGAAGAAGTCTGCGTCTTTCAGAAAGACAGTCATTGATGACATCTAACCAGAAACCAACCGAGAACTCGTGGGCTTGAATTGGAGATTTCCAGTGAGGGGGGGGGAAACGCAGACTGGTAGGCTGCTGGTCCACAAACCGAGACACTCTATAATTGGAGGCTGATTATTGTTGTCACAAAGAAGAGTGAGGGGTCTAGAGGTCATTGACTTTGATTAGCATTTTTTAATATCATAATTTAATAAATAAAGTATCACAATCTCACTTTTAAATACTTTTTTAAACATTTTAGTTTGATATTTAATAATTTATTTGAATAAACTGAGCATTGTAGTTGGTAATTAATAAAAATAAGCTGCCTAATTCATTTTATTTTTCTTACTTTTACTGTTTAAAACAAAACACCAACTCTCTTTTGTCCACATCTTTTAGAACAATCTCCTATTTGTCCTTGTTTTATGATCGTAGGTGGCAGCCCCGACTAGACGAACATTTAAATCGCTCCGTTTAACCACTGAAGCTTAACAAACGGTCTACATTGATCCCGTTTTTCTCCGTGTTCAAGCAGTATCATACGGGCTGATATATCAGGTCGTGTAAGGAGACGCCGATTTCACTTTCCTTTCAAGTGTTTGTTTGTCTCCGTCTCCAAACAAACTGTGACGTTTATTTCCTTTTATTTTTAAAGTGTCACTTTCTTTTCTTTGCTTTTTTGAGTCTGGTAACATTCTTGGCTGATCAAAGTTGAGATTGAGGCTAATTTTGCTCGGTTCTAAGCAAAGTGAAAGCTGGATTTCTTTGCAGATTACTCTCAGCTTTTGACGGGCCAAAGTTATAACTGCGTAATCAAAACCTCTGATTGGAAGATACGTCGGTGCCAGGCGGCTATAAATGTCAGACAAGCTGATTTGATTAGCCAGTGCTTTGGATCATGTAGGGGAATAAACTTAAGCTTCTTAAATGTAAACTTTAATTGCTTCTCTTTACCTAAAACAATAAGATGGTTACTTTATGCATCAATGCAGAGAAACGCTGACTACTGCTGTGCCTTCAGCTCAACTATGTAGCAGAAGTATTTAAAAGAACGGACCGCCAGCCCAGCTTTGATTATCAGTTCTGTAGCCACAAAAAGCTCCAGAGATTTGTGCTACTTTTCTGTTTTTTCCCCCACCCACACTCTGGCTGTTTCGCCCACTGACACGATCACAGGGAAAGAAAATCACATGTTTGTGTGTGTTTTCTTTTTTTATGTATTTTTTATGCTTTGTAAGACAGGACAGTGTTTCTGGACTAAAGCAAGCCCAAGAGGGGAACCTGTGCTCGAGTCGAGGCGTTTAGTTATGACAAATTTTTAGTTTCTAATGCAAAAATCTTAGTGCACTTTAAACAAAACAAATCTACGTCACAAGGAACTTTCCAGCAATGTAAATTTGTTTTTTCTTAAAGCAACACTGAGTAACTTTTCAATATTCATAAAATACCTTCATAACTTTTGTGATTACACATTGACTAACAGTTGTTAAATGACGCCTCTGTCATGGCCTAAGGGGGTCCGTATCGCTCTAACCGGCAATAAGCAACTTTGAGGAGGGTGGACGGAACCCTGACGCAAAAAACTACAAATGTTCTGACTGCTTTACGGCATACGTCACTTCCCCCGTTTCTTATCTCCAACATCATCATCTGACATTGTTTCACCACAATTAGATTCATCACCTCATCGCTATTCATCCTTCACACAGACACTGGAAACAGAAATGTACTTCAATCCAACTGATCAGGATTTTACCACGCTATGCCGCTGGTGCTCATGGGAAATGTAGTCTTTCTTCAGATAAAACACTAACGCTTTAGTCCACACTGGGCCGCCTAAATCGACCAAAACTGAAACTACTCTAGTGTTGCTTTAAAGTCAATAATAGTTTAATATTTATTAAAAGGCATGAGATATATTTTTCAGATTTTCAATTAAAAGAAATGTTGAAAATAGGGATAAAACTAGTACTTTTTTTATCGATATCGTAGAAGACTGGAGACTTCAATAAAGGTATCATATCGGAAGTGAAAAATCAATACGTGATCAGCCCTGTTTCCTCTAAAAACAAATATAACTCGCCAATCTCCTTTCAGTTTTACTTATCGGCCCGATTGGATCGATGTTGACATCCTGAGCATGAACGTGTTATGATTTTGTTTTAATATATTCATATATACAGGGGCGGCTGGCCCATTGTGGGCGATGGTGCGCCGCCCTCCTTGAGTGACACGAAGAACTTTTATTTAGTCTGTCCAGGTTTGCATATCGCTGTCCAATCAGCAGCCTGAATGTCACTTCCCAACCAGAAGCCCCGCCCCCTTGTTCAGATTCTACATCGCCCCAGACGCTCTCATAGACTCACATTGTGAGATAGTTGGGTTTTTTATCCAAATTTTGGACGCTACAATTAATTTCAATGTGATTAAAAAAAATAAATAAATAAAATAAACTGTCACGGATTTATTAGGTATTATGTTTTATTCTCCGAATGTAAATAATTGTATTGATTCAACATTGACAGCCAATTTTATACTGTAAATGTCCTGGAAAGAATTACTTAATTACATTTTTAATATGAGAAATAAAATGGCTTTAAATGTGAAGCATTTTTGTTTCGTTTTTTATTGTTTTACTCTTAGAGGGCAAAGTAGTTAATTACATGATGACCATAGTGGAAGTGTTGGAGTGTATTTGAGAGAATATAGTTACTCAAAAATACTGTATAGTTTGTACAGTTCATGCCTGATGATATGACAGAAGGAGATGTGTCGTGGATTTTTCTAACTGTAATTGTTATGGAAATATAAATAAAAAAGGATGGGGGCTGGAGTGAGTATGGCGAGTGTTGAGGTTTAAAGAGAAAGAAGGAAGTAAGCGTAGCGGTTAAAATGAATCAGAGAACGCTACAAGTCTGTTTGTAAAGCTGGAGAAAATGAAAAAACAAACAACAATATGTTTTTATTGGAAACTGAGACTCTTGTGTTTGTTGTGTGTTTTTTAAATGAGCTTTATTTGTAATGGTTTCTCTTTTGTTTTGTTTCCACCAGGCGAAGCCCATATATGGCGGATGGTTGCTGCTGGCTCCCGAGGGAACAAACTTCGACAACCCGTTGCACCGATCACGAGTACGTTGGTCTCTGTCCTTTCACTCGCACGCTGCGTTGTCCCGATCCGTTGCGGTTCTTTGGATCAGGTTGGCCCCAAAAGACATCGGATGAAATATGAAATACAGTGGGGAAAACAAATAAGCTTAAAGAAAAACGTTTTCACTTCAGTCTGAACGGCCAAAATCTGATGTTTTTATGACTTAAAAGGGAAAAACAAGTTATGCTAAATTTTGTATTCGTTGCTAAAAGTGATGTCACATTTTATCCAGCTTTCACGTCATAATTGGGCAGCAGAAGAAGCCGGATGTGGCAAATCTGGACGTAAACGACGTCTGAAGCAAGCGGTGCTTAGTTTAGCCTTTTTTTTTTCTCTGCTTCCTTTGTTTTGTTCTGTTCACGCAAACAAAAAACAAACAATCTTAAAAAAAATCTTAAAGTTTAACAAACTCAAAGATCTGCTGCTGTTCCTTCGGCTGACTCTGCAGATTCACGTGGGAGTTGAACACAGAGAGCCTCTTTGTGAGCTAATAATGAGTCTAATATTGACATAGCTTCGGGAGTCCCAGCTCCCTATCACCACGTTGATGGCAGCTTCACATTATCAACTCTCAGATTATCTTGTGGCGGTGCTTCCCAAAAAAGGAGCGAGGGAGGATGTGGGGGGGAGGATGTAGGGAAGGACCCAGTTCCCACAGCCGCACTGATGGCTTCCATGTGTGTTTTGGGAAAAGCACCCCTTGATCTCCCATCATCCGTCTGTTGCTGCCGCTCTGACATCATCCCTGATACGTCCTGTTTTCACTGCCGTGCCTGGTTGCTTAAACGTAGCGCCAATGTTAGCCGGGTTGATCAAGCAGCCCGACCAGCAAACTAATAACAGAGTAAAACGGCTGATGTGTTCGGTGACTAATATCCAGGACCACTCAATCGTAACAGCTCGTTAGTCTGCGGTCGTATCGTGATCCTTAGTTTGACTCATTTAGCTGCCCTTTCCAAGCCTGTTTAGTCCGACCACATCGACTTCTCTGACCTCACACACAGTTGAAGATGCACCGATGTGGTGTGTTATCCGTAGATACCGATTTCTAGTAATAATAAATTCAAATTGTGTGCATTTTCATCTAAAGGTTCAGAGCGAACCAACCAGGCTGTGCAACGTGACATTTCCTCAGATGTCGACGTCAGAAATTACATAAATAAACGTTGATGGAAATGATACAATATTAAATAACCTATGCTTGCCCCCGAGGTGGCTTCTGGTTTTTACCAGAAACTGGAGCCTACTTTCACCATTTCCTGTTAACCCTTTAGGCGGCTGAGTTTTTTCAAGAAAATATACTATTTTGATATCAAGATTTCAAAAGGCTATAACTTTAAAGTGGTTTGAGATAAACGTATACTGTCAATGAGAAAATTGTTCAGTAGGACTCAAAGTCTGTGATGGGAGTGAAATTATTAATCTAAATTGCATATTATGGTGTCACAAGGCGTTTGCCATATTGGAAAATGTTCAATTTCGATATCAAGTGTCAAAAGGCTATAACGTTGAAGTGGTTTGAGGTAAAGGTTTACCGTAAGAGAAATATCTTCAGTATGAACCTAAATTTGAGATGGAGGTAGATTTTTCATGTAATTAGATTATTGTGACGTCAAAAGGTGGCGGCCAAATAGGAAAATGTCAATTTTCTTTTCAAAAGGCTGTGTTAGAGAGCAGTTTGAGATAAGGGAATGTTGTCACCTGTCAATGTGAAATATTTTAGTTCATCAAAATTTCGGATCCACTTTAGATACTCTTCCTCTTCTCTCAAGAACTCCCAGGCATCATCATCATCATCACTGCCGTGATTTACGGTGCAGCAGTGCGAACGCCACTATTAGCATTGGGGTTTTTTCCGCGGCTTCTCCCGGATCTGCCACAAAAACCGCGGTTGTTTTCATCCCCACTATATTCACCCCTATTTGATTTGATACTTATGTTTTGAGCCCCTCTGCAAACCCCGACCACGTCCCCTGCTTGGTGTTGCTGGACGCTTCCACGCATCACGCATGTCGAGTAAAAGGAAAAACACTATTTCGCTCTGCTCTCGTTGCGCACCACTGCTTCGCCGCCGCTCTCAGCGCGGGAAGATGTTTTACAAACTCTTTTTACTCAAAAACTTTGAATAGAACCACGCCCACAAATGCTGCTTAGATTACAGGCACATGTGTCCCCTAACTCCCGGTGAAAACTAGTAACAAGATTCGACACCACTTTTATAGATACAGCCTGTTTTATTCAGCAATGTTGCTTGTCGCAATATTGCGACTTTGGTGCCGAGAGGGTTAATCATGCGTAATGGAAGCATCCGACGTAATTACGCTTCGTATTTTAATCAGATGCAGAGATGCCTTATTCACATTTTAAAGGTTTGCTCACATTTGACACAACAGAAACATTGCTAGAGGTGGAAAAATTAGTTGCTAAGCTTGAGTCGTCATCCGTCAAACCACAGGCTGTTGTCATGGCGATTTCTCACCGTAAGTTACATTAATTAACTTGCTTGTTGTTGGTACCAAAAAGTTTCTTTATTTTTTATCATTTGACCCTCAAACCAGAAGTTGAAAAACTAATTTGTGCATTTTTAGAGGCAGATCTCTTTAGTTTCTCCTCCTGAAGCTCTTTTTCTTGGGCCGCCCATAAGCTTTATTACTAAATAAAAGGGTTACATCCGTCTGATAGGACGTACAGAGATTACTGTAGATCTTCTTGGCACGAGAAGAAGAAAATAAACAGGAACTGGATAATCTGGAGCTGCTGATGCTCGATGAAATGTTGTTCTGCTTGATTCAAAGCCTTGTAATGCACCATATTTAGAAAGAATGCCAGTGAACTTGGCTGACACTCTAAGATGACAAAGATGGCTTGTTCTTGAGTTTTAAATCTGTAATTATCATTCACAAGCTACAGACCTACAGATCAAAGGGGAACTGAGCTTAAATCGAATCATTAATGAAACAGGTTTCACATTTTTCTAAAAAAAATAATAATATAATGAATCTAAATAAATGTTTTTCTTCTGACAGAAATGGCAAAGAAGATTCTTCCTCCTGTACGAGCACGGGTTGCTTCGCTACGCTCTGGACGAGATGGTGAGTTCCTTCTCGTTTCTGTCCGGTTTTACTTTCCAACTTTGTTGGGGCTGGCAACAAAGCAGCAGAGCAAACACAGAGCAACGTACTCCTGCGTGGAGCCGGCCCTTCACGGCAGGAATGAAGCGGCGCCACATGGTGTTCATGCTAGGAGTCATGTGCTGGCCAGATAGTTTGTTCTGCGGTTAACACACTCTGCACACATTGTGAAAGAACCCAGCAGTCGCCACTTATTTGGAGAGAAAATGTTCCTCTCTGTACAAAAGAGTGGAGAAAACTAAAGTTCATGTTTTAAAATTGACCTGTAATAACCTGTAGGAACGCTTTGTTTTATATATTCTTTGCGATTTGATTGGTCAGTTCGTGCTTTACTGAATATTGATTGACCTGAAGTGGCGGACTGCTTGTTTTCCCTTGGTGTGGAATGGACTTTAAAATGAGGTTAAAGCGGCTTTATTATTATTTGCAAAGAAAACAAATCAAAAATTTAAATCTCCAAAGTAGCCTGTAAGTTAAAGCACAAACATGAGTGTCCTTCATGCGTTTGTCATCTTGAGGTCATTAAATTGTCGTGGTTTTTTTGCGAGCTTTAATGAAATGAGGAAGAAAGGAGGTTGACGTTTCGAGAAAACAATGAGGAAAAAAATGGAGTCGTCCTTTGATTCTCGGCCCTCTCAGGATGTCACTGTTCAGCTTTCATCTCCTTTTTGAATAGATTATGAAAAGGAGTGAGGGGGGTCTGGAGCTTGAAATATCAAGTGACACTAAAAATAGAGGCTTGCTTTTCACAAGAGATAAATTATCTGCTGCAGGAATTGATTATTATTGTAATAATCTGTTTTCACAATGATATCCAACCATATTTGCTTTAACAGAAGCAATTCTTCTTGTATTTAGTTGTATTTTCTGACATTCCCAGTACTTACTTCCTGTATTCCACATCAGAACCTCCGTGCTGACCGGTTCTGTGTCTTTGTCTTTCGATGAGCCACGGTCGCAACCAGCAGGATGTGGCACGGCCTTGTTGGGGAACGAAGAAATGGAAACGAGGTCGCAGAGTCCGTGATCTGGGGTTACTATACGCTAAAAGCTGCTAGCATCTTTAAATATCTGTGGTAGGAAGCCCAAGAGTGGAGATAAAGAAAGTTGATGTTACCATCATGTCTAGTTATTACTATTAATTAGGGCTGCAGCTGACGATTATTTTCATAATCGATTAATCTGTCGATAATTTTTACGATCAATCGCTTGTTATCATTAATTTATTCCGCATTTACTTTCCCATATAAGCTACTAAAAATGATTTTTCATAAAGAAAAAGAAAACACAAGAGAATTGTGTCGTTCTCAACAATGCAAAATATTTGTTCATTTTAGGCAAAAAATACAAAAATTTGATAAAATTCCTTAAAATTTATGGAGTTTTCAGCATATAAACAAAAAAATCTCAGCCCTTATTATTCTCTACATTTAAATTCCTATTTAATTAGATGTTTTTTGTGAATGTTCTGACTTAGTTGGACATTCTTGTTCCTAATAATCTGAACTTGTGTCTCTACCAGCATGTTTAGAACAGAGTTAGTAAGTGGTAGACATTGCTGGGGGTGAGCGTCTTGTTCCACATGTGTTCCTTTATTGTTGCTCCTGCAACTCTAAATGAATATGAACTGAATTCATTAACAGTATTTAGCGCCTT
>JAVLVB010000421.1:58869-91236 GCA_032876305.1 Orestias chungarensis | reverse complement strand
TGAAGACTTTCCTACAGTTTCCTCCTCCGCCATCTTGCTCAGGGCAAATGTGTTTATGGATTTCCTGTTCAGAAAAGAGCTTAACCTTTAATTTAAATATCAATCTGTCTTTAATTCGTAGTTTTAATTACCATTTTTCTTTTTTTTCATATTTTTTTCATATTTAGCAACCTGGTTGCTGTTGTATTTTTGTAAATATATTTGTGCGTAATAACATGAGAAACTATAGTCTGTGTTTAATACATCTCACACTATATATTCTTTTAATTTAACAACTTATTTTAACAATCTAAAACATCATATTATGTGGAAAAAGCCTTTTCATACAAGAGAAAAATTAATAGTTAGTCGTTAAACGATAACTTAACAGGTATGAAAATGATATTGGGTCATGTTTTTGTCGTTCGCTCATGAGTTTTGTTGTAAAGCAGCCCTACAGAACCACGTTGCCAAGGCAGCCGGTTTTGTCTCTTTGTTCAGCGGCAGTTGACCGTGGTATGTGCAACGCCGGGCGGATCGTGAAGAGCCCCAGCAGTCTCTTTCCCGACTGTAGCGGCGCAAGACAAAACACCGGGAGCAAAGCACGAATGTGTGGGCTACAGTGTCCTGTAGACTCTGTTCAGTCGGTGAGAAATCATCGTGGAGACAAACGTGCGACCCAGGATTGCACAAGCCAAGGTTTAGTCTAAACTGTGAATGCGTCACAGAGAGATCCTGTCGGATGAGGTCAGCAGCAGGTGTCAGGAATGATTAAATGTGTTGGTGTTTAAGGTAAAATGTATTATTAACCCTGGTGGAGGGAACAGGTATGTGCAGGAGAACAAATGTCAGTGACATCCCTGTGTTTCTGAAAAATTACTAGTCAGCTTCATGATGGAGCTGCATTTAAGTCATAATCACAACACTTTAGTCAAGTATATTTTGAGTTGTTGGATTAATGTTTTGCTTCCCTCTGTGCTCACGAGTATTACGATGCAGGAAAAAGTGGCTTAATTGTAATCAATATGTTATTTTTTGTAGTAATAGTACTGCTTATCCAGTATTGAGCCGCTCTTCTTAAAAAAACATCAGCCTTGCATGTTCTTACAGAAGTATTTACACCCCTTTAACATTCAGATATAAAATAATAAATCTTAAAAGTGTGGTGCGCCTCTGCGTGAGATTTTCTGTCCTAGCCGAGAACGTATAAAGACATATAGAGTTGTTTTTTTCCTCAATAAACAAAAGCTGAACACTCATCTTTAAGTCTTGCTACAGATTATAAAACGGATTTAGATCGAAGCTTTGACTAGGCCGTTCTGACCAATTAATGACCAACTATATGTTCCTGTGCATCATTTCCTTGTCCTGTTTGCAGACAAACTTAGTTTCAGACTTTTTTTCTGCACACAGTCTCCGTTTTGTTTGCCTAATATGTTCAGACAGAAGACTTGTAACGAGGCGAGCTATTAAGTTGCGCCGCACACAAAGGCTCATTCAGGGACGCTTCAGACCGCACTGACTCCACTTTGACGTTCTGTATCAAGAGCTGCATATCTCACCGTTTCATGGAGAACACGACGTTCTCATGACGATTCAGACGTTCTCGTTTCGTCTAAGCTCTGTTTATTTACTGGGATTTTTTAATGGTGGATTTCTTCTTCCTCATAGCGCTGTCAGAGAACAGAAAGCGTTTCGACAATCTTCCCTCGAGTTGCCGCATTCTTTTCACTTGAGACACGCAATCCTGCTGCCTTTCTTCTGAGTCTCACTGACAAGAGCGTATACAACCCTCCGCCTGTGTTTGCCCCGTGACTCGTTGGACCCTTTGAAAGGCTACAACATGTGTAAATATTCCTGCTTTCCCTGTCCTGAGGAAATAAAAAATGCATCTCTCATGTTGGCCAGCTTTCCAGAGCTTCAGTCTTGTGATGTTAAACATTAGACGGGGCAAATATGGCACTGAGTTGTTCTTGTATTAATGCCTGTAGAGCCTCTGGACTGGCAGGAACCAGAAACGAACCTTTCCACCTTAACTGAGGATATGAGTAATGTTGGTTTACCTCCATCTTGTTTGGAGGACAGTCAGTTATTGAGCTATTTTGCATTAGTTTATCATTGTTTTCTAGCAGACACACACAGGGATGCATGTTAATGTTTAGGGGGGTCTGTGTGTGTATGTGTGGAAATTTAGACTTGACGTCGCGCAATCAGAACAAAATTAAAGCAGCAAAAAAGAAAGCAAAAGTCATTTCATTAAGTATTGTAGTTACAGGCGTGCAGCTGTGGACTTTGTGAACATTGTTTTTTGTTGTTTCACTGCAGTTGTTATGTAATAATATTCACTGAGGGAAAAATAGATTTTCAATCAATCTTTACATATTAAACAAAAGCCGTCAGTTCCAAAAGCTTGTCTCCTAGCTAAAGCGAGGAGTTACCGCTCTGGTTGGTACGACTTTAGGGGGCTTCATCTAGTCATTTTAAGCCAAGGAAGTTTTAAGTTTTGGTCGATTAATGGCGGCCCAGTGTGGACCAAACCGGTTTTGTTTTTGCCTGAAGGAAGACTACATTTCCCATGATAACCAGCGCATAGCGTAGTAAAATCCTGATCAGGTGGATTGAAGTACATTTCTGTTTCCAGTGTCTGTGTGAAGGATGAATAGCGATGAGGTGATGAATCTAATTGTGGTGAAACAATGTCAGATGATGATGTTGAAGATAAGAAACGGGGGAAGTGATGTATGCCGTAAAGCAGTCAGAACATTTGTAGTTGTTTTGTGTGGAAGGCAGGGTTCCTGCCACCCTCCTCAAAGTTGTTTAGTGGCGGTTAAAGCGATACGGACCCCCTTAGGCCATGACAGAGATGTAGACTCAAAAAAGTTATGAAGTTATTTTATGAAGGTTGAAAAGTTACTTGGTGTTGATTTAATAAAAGCTTAATCCACTTCTTCAATATACGACATTTCATGTCTTACTTCATCAACTAAAAGAATAAAGATAATAATAATAATAATTTTTGCGCGGCTTTTAAATATGCTGTTTCTTCTTCGACTTTAGCGTGTAAAAACCCCCCAAAAAAGACCCCTAAAACCCTGCAGCATTCATGGTAATCATCCCCAAACCATGACACTTCCAGCTCTGTGCATAAAGGACAAAATGGGAAAATAGTTTTGGATGCTTTACGGAGCACTTGGAACAAGTTGAAGTTAACGGAGCGTCGCAGACCGCTGGTGCCTCCGACTGTCGTTTGTGTAGTTTAATCTGCACAGTCGTACTTGTTTCTGCTCAGAGACATCCCGGGTTCGGTTCTGAACGTCCTGGTTCCTCAGTTATACGTGACCGTTTACTGATGCTCCCCTTGCAGTTCCCACTCACTGGCATCCTGAGTCCACGCTTTCCACCCGTTTCACCCGCTGTGCTCACATTCCAAGCGAGCACCGACTTGGACACAAGTTCACCATTACTTGAGGATCTGAGCACTAACAGCGCTCTTGGAAAATGTCTGTATTTACTTATGTTATTTTATCAGCCCGTGTCTGTTTTGGGGATTTTTTGACCCGTTTCTAATGCTATCTAATCTGTGGTTTTCAGCTTTTAGCTTCTGTTTTTATCTCGGATATGTCGAGCATAGAGTTTCCCATCTCCTGCTCGCTGTTAGGATGTGTTTGTTATGTTAGTCAGACACTGGAACCGTGTGGCTCAGGGCCAGCTCTCTTCACTAAGCATCAAACGTGGAAGCCTCTGTCTTTTTCTCCAATACAGTTTCATTTTGACATAAAATGCAGACATATTTAGATGAACCTGTTCATTTTTTAATTTCCTTAGTTGTTAGAAATTATAACTCTATTTCAAATGATAAAACTAAACACAATAGTTTATTGGAGTGCAAGTGCAAGTGGAAGCCGAGGAAAAAGAGAGCTGAACTCGGCACTGCTTGCTTCAGATGTTGTTTTAAGTCAAGATTTAAACACCGGCTCAAAACGCCGACACAAGGTTTCATTTAAAGGTGGAAAGGAGAGGCTGCCCTCACACAGGCACTTATAAAACACCGGACACAGATAAAGGGGTAGGGTGGGTCAGTTCGAAAAAGAGTTCTTCTGCTTTTGGCTTGGGATGCCTGGTAACAATCGGACCGCTTTCTCCTACTACTTTACAGTTTGTAATATTTTCTATCATTTCATCTGTGGTTTCTTTTAGTATATTTTCTCTCTTATATAAATGTCAACAACTCTGTTTTCTCCCCTCCTCCTATTAAGTTTTTACTTTTCTCCAACATAGAAGGTAATCATGGGTCGGTTTAAACATTAAAAATGATGGCTGGATGCATGGATGCATGGGCACTTTATTGATCACAGAGGAAAATGTAAATTTATAGATTTATTAAAAACCTGCCTTCTGTTTTCAGTGGTTTTAATAAATCTAAAACACTTTTAAAGAGAACAATTTAGAGCAGCAATGTAGTTTTATTTAAAATAAGTTTGTTGATATCATTTTATTTGTAAATCCCTCCTCTTGGTTTTTCTGGATGCATGAGTTATTTCGTCTGCAGCAGAAATCCTGTTGGACGTCTGGACTGAATAAACGTGGTGATAAATCTCTTTAACGACTTCTGTTATTTCACAACTGTTTCGCAACAGCTTGTAAAACAAATATATTAAAATAAAAATTTGAGTTGTTTGTGCTGCGGATCAGATTCATCATAGCTGTCAGAAATGCAGAAATAAAACATCAGGATCTTTTGAAAACATGCAGACACACGTCAGCTTAACAGCTTTTTTTTTTTATATTTGCTAATTTTTTACCACAAATGATGAAATCAAAATTAAACTCTAGTTTTTCTTTGAGCTGTTTGCTCTGCATAGGAGTGCCTATGTGTCCTTCCGTTCTTATGGAGCTCTAAAGGGGAAAGGTCTGTTTGTTTAGTTTTTGTGTTAAAATCAATCTTTCTTCAGGCGCTCCTTTAAGACGCAGTGAGATCAACCATTGTTAATATTTGTTTAGGTAATTAAAAAAACAACAGAACAGAAAGAATTTAGTCTGTTTTTTAGACTCTCACTGTTAATCCGTGTGTTCATGATGACTGTCAATAAAATATAAATAGATTTTCAGTTGCACTAATTTTCCAGCTTCTCATCTTTACTTTACAAACTTTGGAAATCTGAAACACATTGAAGCACAAGGCTCTCGGTCAAACATGCTTTAATCTCAATCCTAATCTTTAAATGCAGCACATTGAGGGTTAGCGTGGAGCTTTATTATTTCTTTACACTTTTTGATGTTTTTTTGCTACACACATTTACTATCATTCATTTCTTCTATCCTTTTTTTTAAAAGAAAATATTTTAATACTATCCCACTTTGGACAAAGAGGAAAACAGTTCCTGTTATGACATGGGACAAATACTTAAAGGATTATTCTGACAAACAGACAAACAAATTACTTGGAAAAAGCAAAGAAGCACAGATTGAACCTAGGACTGATTATACTTGTTGTTTTTCTTGTCATTTTGTGATTGCATTAAGCTTGTGAAACAAATCTGTTGCTGGTAAAACCCTGTTTGCTATTCCGTGTTGATTCTTATCAATTAAAAGAAATTAAATTTGGAGCTTAAAATTTTTGCCTTCATCTGCGTCGCACGCAGAGGCAGTAATACATTGTCTGTTGTTATTTTGATAAAACTTTTTGATAAAGCATTTAGTTTAATTGAAATTCAGATTGAATCAAGAATTAAGTTGCTATCTGTCAGATTCAGGTTCAGCTTTTGCTGTTCTTGTTTGTTTTTACTGGGAATGGAAATATTATTCTCTGTGCCCTCGAGGAGTCGGATAACTCTTTATTCTGAGAAATAGAAATGTTTACATAGCTTTGTGTAAAATTGAGTGACGCCGTTATGAGGTCAGTGCTTCGGCATTTAAGTTGCAGTCCTGCACGCGTGTGGTATGCATGCAGTACGAGAGCCGCGGCTTTGTTTGACAAACGCCACATAAATCTGGGTGAGTCTGGTTTAGCTGGTCATCCAGTTAATTGTGTAGGAAGTGTCCAGCTCCCTAAAAAATGGGACAGTTTTACTTCTTTTCAGAAGTTTGTGGTTGTAATGTGCAAAAAGATAGAAAAGTTCATGTGTTATTGGTTATTTTTAGGTCAATTTTAATTCCATTTGTTGTAAAAAGACAGAAATATGTGTGTTTGACTCTCAAAAGCGATCAGGGAGTTCAACTCTGTCTCTAAAGCTGCCACACGAAACTCGACTGCTGCTGTTCTCAACATGCTCTAAAGAAAATAAAAAACCAAGATATGCCTCGTTTTTCATGCATTTGATAAAAAGTTTAACGTTACAGTGAATGGATGAATGGAACAGTGGGATTCATTCAGAAGAAGAAAGCAGAGGAAGGATTTCACACAATTTGAACTCCTTGCCTTAGCAGAATCTGATCATGTTTGTGTTTGATAGAAAGCAAATTAGCAAAATCTGGTTTGAAACAAATTAAATGAATAAAGGTGAGCTCTGTGGGAAAGTTCTCTTTCTCATTCGGCTTGACGCGACTCGACTGCAGCACCTGTTTCTGCAGATCTCTCACACCCCGTCTGCCTCGCTATGTTGTTATCCACTCAAGATAATCACTAATATCACGTCAGCACAATCACCAAATTAGAAAGCCGTCCCGCAGACGGCTCGCCCCCCCCCCCCAGAGTTTAATCATTCTCCCCCGCGGCGTCGCCACGCAGCAGAAAACCAGCCCGTGGTCTGTCGGCCTGTTATTTACTGGACTTTGCTAGCTAAGCATCAGAGCCTGCCGTCATCATCCCGCCTGCCTCCCTCTTCCTCCTCCTCTCCGTTCGCTGGCCGCCGGCCTCCCACTGCGCCGTTTAACTGCCCACGTTCTCTCGCCGACGGCCTCCCTCTGCAATAGCTGCAATATTCATGTGCCTGGCGTTCTGACTCCAGTATACTTGCTACAGTCCGCCAGTTGATTAGTAATGCCGACGCCTCTGCTCTGAACGAACGCCAGCCGGGTGAGGTGCGTCTGTGAATGCCCGGAGGACGTCGCTCGTCCCTGTGACGGCGACGACAGCTCGCATATAACTCGGGCTCTTTTATGGGGTCTTGGTCCTGAAAGCTCAGAGCCTGCTCGTATTACTTTCTGACTGGTTTAACTCAGCAGCAGGAGCAAAAGGTGACTACGTCCATCTGGCACCTGAGCTCGCTGTTTGTTGGCATGTCGGTCCTGGATTTATAAAAAAAATAATAAAAATATATGTGTTTGTCTCTGTTATCCGTAGTTGCCATGGGAAGATTTATTGCATAATTACTGTTATTGGATGGACCCCGATGAGAGCAGACTCAAGACTCATGAGTCAGAATAAAACCACGGCAGTTAATCAGTTTTGCTTTTGGCTGGGGCGTTTTTATTGATTAAAGTCAAAAAGCTTTTGGATGCGGAGTCGGGGAACTTGGATGCATCGACACCGGGGCCTGTTTGCGCAAGTTTAAAGACGTACGGTGTGAAGTAATGGCTTTAAAATGTGT
This sequence comes from Orestias chungarensis, assembly GCA_032876305.1. NCBI lineage: Eukaryota > Metazoa > Chordata > Actinopteri > Cyprinodontiformes > Cyprinodontidae > Orestias > Orestias chungarensis. The sequence goes on along the minus strand of JAVLVB010000421.1, from coordinate 83,728 downwards.
CACCACGCAGACAAAGTGGCTCCTGCTGCTTTAATGCATGAAACTAAACAGGTGTTGTGTTCGGTGAAGACGATCAGATATCTGCCAGAATAAGCAAAGGTTTCTCCCGCTGTGTCACAAGGGAGATGTTTTTCTAAGCCGCGGAAGAATGAAGGGAAGCATGAAGGGAAGCCAAGGGCACGAAGACGTCCATGCAGAGCGCGCCGTAATCACTGTCTTATAAACAGGCCGTTGTTTCCTAATGAGAGCTGTTGTGATGATGGGAAACATCTGGGCAGCCATTCGGTCAGCGTAAGGGAGAAATCTCAACATCTGTAACTAAAACGGAACCGTTGTTACAGTTTAATCCGGGAAATTTCAATTGCTGTTTCACCTTTTGTCCCAGTTTAAAAAATAAAAAAAAACTACAAAAAACCATTCTTTCAACTTATTTAATAATGACATTTTTGGCTTTTCTCCCTAAACTTTTATTCTGTCAAACTATAAAATTCTTGCATTTTGTTAGGATTTTGCTAGACTGGCCGATGCATCGATTTTATTAATTAATCACTATGTTTTTTGGTCCTGCTGTTTTAAAAAAAAAAAAAAAAAAAAAGTCATGTTTTGAAAATAATGCACTCCTTCGAGTTATTTAGTTTTGAGTTGTGCAGGTGAACTTCCAGAAGGTTGAAAGGAAATTTTCTGTATTTACTAAAACCCTAAATCAGTTTGCTCAGCCGTACTTTAAAAAAAAAAAATGTATACAATATGTAGGGACACAAAGGTGGTAGCAGCCTCATGCTGTGGGGATCTTAAGGTGGTCGAAGATGAGAACATAAACGGAGCCATTTAAGTGCAAACCAATCGGATTAAAGCCGCAAAGGAACTGAGACTTGGGTGGATGTTCAGCTTCCAGCATGACTACAACGAAACATCCAGCCTGGACTATAATGGCCCAGTCAAAGTCCAGTAGCAGTTATGTGAGGTTCTACAGTGGCTCGTCAAACTTGGTCTGACCCTCAGGAAGGTTCCATCGTGGTTTCGGTACCAAAATATAATCGACCCTCAGTCGTCATAAACCATAGACTAGCTACCCTGACATTAGCCAGGTTTCCATCAGTATCTTTATTTTTTTTATGCGTTTTTTTGCATTTGAAAAGGATGATAAAGTGTTTATTTTCATGCTAGTTTGAGGAGGTTTCTGACTTGTTAAATGTTAAAACGGGACAGAAAGGCATTCGGAGAACCATATTCTGGTGATTGCTGGTAATTACAGCCGTTGTGTAACGTCGGCATTCTAAGTCGGTCCAAACCAGTTGGTTTAAAAACTCATCTTATTACCCGTTTCTGTCATTTTCAGACATTTTAAAAGTGTGCTAACGATTTTTTTTACAATTGGATGGAAACGTGACTAAAAGACATCATGATGGTTTTCATTAAGGTTGTATTTCCTCCACCACTAAACTTAGAAACCATCTTTGTAGCATTGATTGATAGCAGAGTCTGTTTCTAGTTTTCAATCCCTGCATCTGCTAAAAAAACAACCGTAAAGATTAAAATGCTTTCTAGGTTCCTGAAAGATTCACAATCTCACAAAAACCCTAATATGAAACAATCAAAAAAACGATTAGAAATATCGCCCGATATCTAAAACCATATCCAGGCGTTTTTTTAGCTTAAAAAAGGCTGTAAACTGATTTTAATTTTGTTCAAAAAGCCTCCCAGGATGTTTTTATGTTGGGATTCAAACCTGTGATCCTCTTGTTGGGAGGCACTCCTGCTAACAGCCGCATCACCATGCATCCTGTTACATAGAAAAACATACACACATAAGTGTAATCATTTTGCTGTTCAGTGATTTCCATTGAGACCAAATGTCAAACAGTTGTCTGAACATCGACTGGGTTTATTCTGGCTTCATAATTTCCATCGTCTGATCACAAAGGGATGTTTGTTTGGGCCCATTTTCTTGTTCGGGGTTAAAAGGAGGAGTGGCTTTGTGGGACTGCCGCGGCGGACAATCCCGCATTGTGCGCGCCGGTGCCAGTCAACAAAGAAGTCATTGTGGAGAGCGAAGGCCTGTGGAGAACGTTCGGAGTCTAGGCTAGGTGACAGACGGGGTGGTTTCAAGGGGTGGGGGGCTGGTTCTCGTGTCCGCCTTAACTTAGCCGCCTCTCATCCCCGACTGAGGTGCAGGTTTTAAAAACATTTCTAGTCAAATCACTATCAGTATTTGGTCCGTTTTCACCATCGCAAGCAATGAGTTTGAACGGATTGTCAGATTTGGACACCGGCCTAAGGACGAGCCGACATATCCAGAGTCACAGTCAAACTCCACCTCTTACTCACACCTGTAAACTTATTCCTGATTACATTTTTGCGAGTTGGATACTACATAGTAAATGCGACCACCATGTGACTTCTGCATAAGCGGTCACACAGCAGCTCCAAACCGCGGATTGATTTTTAAATTTTTTTCATTTTTTTGTCACAAGACGGAAGAAGAAACAAGAAAGAAAAACCAAGCACTGCTTGCTTCAGACATTGTTTAAGTCCACATTTCCCACAGCTTGCTTTTTCCGTTGCAGAATCATTACATCGTTATTAAACTGATAATTTAAAAGACGTTTGAAAAGTGACGAGTGTCACGGCGCTCAAACCTAGTGGCACAAAATTAACACCGTAGAAATGGTCAGACAGTCAATCAAAGGGAATCAATTGGAACTCGGCGCACTGGATTATAAGGCACACGGGCGATTTTTGAGAACGCGAAAGATTCCAAGGTGCCCCTTATAGTCTGTAAAAAACGGTAGTTCCACGTATGGATCCGGCACCGTTTGGACATTATGTCGGGTGAGCAGATCAGAATCGAGTCGTTCACACCAAACTTGGATTTACTGTCTGCTGTAGGGATGTCCCGATCCAGCTTTTTGCACTTCCGATCCGAAACAGATATTGTTGCTTTTAGTATCGGCCGATACAGATACCAGATACCGATATCGGCCTATCCGATTATCTATTAAAGTTTAATGTTATTTAGCCTACTTGCTTTGTTGTCAGACTCATGTTGAAAAGAGTTTTACTCTTGATAATAACTATCCAGCTGAATTAGGTGAGTTTGAATAATACTGACCTTTTTATTCAGGGATAAATAAACACAAAATAGACCAAATAATAAATAACAAACAGAAATGGCATCAGTAAACCAAGGCTTAAAAAGCCATATGTGGGAAAAATATTGGAAACTTTATTAAAAAAGCAAAACAAACAACCTGAGTAGAAAATAGTCTATTAGTCAGCATCAGTTCTCTCCTCTTGAACAAGTTTAAACCAAGGCTTTAAAAAATCAGTGCAAATAATATTTTAAACTCTATTTAAAAGCAAAAATGCCTTTTACTTCCCAATCTCCTCCACACTTTTCTGCTCCATCTCCACATTCCCTTCAATGTCACCTGTTTGCCCTGACTGCAGTCCAAGCATGATGGGGAAAGACGAGCGTTTGGACATGCTCAGGTGTCGGCCTGCTCATGTGTTCATCAATGATGAGCGAGACTGCGCTAAAAAGCCTCTCGTCTTTTCGTCCTTTAAGGTAAAATAATCCCACACAACTGTCATTTTTACCAATAACATTCAATTTACCTGGCCGTCTTAACCCTTTAGGCGACAGAGTTTATTCAAGAAAATGCTCAATTTTGATATCAAGGTGTCAAAAGGCTATAACTTTGTAGTGGTTTGAGATAAAGGTTTAATGTCAATAAGAAACATCTTCAGTATGAACCTAAATTTTAGATAGAAGTAGATTTTTCATGGAAATAAGATTATTGTGACATCAACAGGTGGCGGCCAAATTGGAAAATGTCAATTCATCGTTCAGAAAAACAGAAATTAAATCAATGGGCTCTGAATTTGTCAGATCGTCTCCACAATAACCAACAGGCTCATCAAAATGTAGGATCCACTCTTCCTCTTCCCTCAAGAACTGCCAGTCATCATCATCGTCACCGCCGGGATTTACGGTGCGGCTTTGAACGCCACCATTAGCAGTGTTTTTTATCCTCGGCTTCTCCTGCGTCTGCCATGAAAACCGCGGTTGTTTTCATCCCCACTCTATTCACCCCTATTAGCGGTGTTATGAGTCCCTCTGCCACACCGACCACGTCCCCTGCTTGGCGTTTGTAAGACGGGGACGCAGGAAAAAGGAAAAACACTCTTACTTTTCGCTCTGCTCTCATTACGCGCCACTGCTTCGCCGCCGCGACTCTCTGCGGGGGAGCGTGTTTCACAAATTACTTTTACTCAAAAACTTTAACTAGAACCACGTCCATAAATGGTGCTCAGATTGCAGGCACATATGTCCCCTAACCCCTGGTGAAAAGTAGCAACACGATTCGACATCACATTAATAGATACAGCCTGTTTTATTCAGCAATGTTGTGTGCTGAACGTGTGCTGGAAAACCACGTTAGAGTTGGCCAACCTTTCTTTGTGCAACATAAGTACATGTGTGTGGTCACTTTGTGTTGTTTTATAGTCATAACGCATCTACGTGTTTATTAATGTCTGTGCAGCATTCAGACTTTTGATATTCACCATTCACCATTTTGTTCAAACAAATCCTCCAGTCAACAGAGGATTATCCGGGCTTCTCACAAGGCTTCTGCAAGTCACTTAGAGGTCAAGCAGAGTAAAAGTCACAGATTCACACTGTTGCAACACTCAGTGTTGTTGAACTTAGTCCTTTACATAAACCAAACACTTGAAACATTTTGACTGCTTATTTTATTATTATTTTTAGAAGGTTCATCAAATTGACTGCTCCAGTTTTATAATATTTTGAGTAACACTGTTAATATTAATAAATTATAGATCAAACAGCTTAAATGAAGCTATGGTTTGATGTTTTTCCTTAATCTAAGCTGCTTTATAAGTTGGGCAATCTTCCCAGCTATTCAGTTTCATTTAATTCACTTTATTTATCAGAAACCATTTGCCAAGTAGGTAATGGGACATGCAAGGACTTTCTCTGAAATTTAAATCAGAAAAAATATGACAAGCAAGTATTAGCTTAACAAAATATAACTAAATATATACACATACATGTTTAGATGAATAAATAAGTGAGAAAGAGAGAGCAGTACAGCAATGTGCATTGATTGAAGTGTGCAAGTAAAGCAGACGTCCGAGCTGAGCGTTAATGTAACGCATTGGGTTGTATTCTGCCAATTAATGACGCGTCATCTATACTGTATGAAAAGTAATTAATTCTAATTGATCCTAGTTATCAAACTGCTAATCCAACAGGTTTTCAATCTAGACAACCCAGCAGGTTTTATTGGAATCACTGACGGCATTCATTCCTCCAGGATCAGCAGACAGGGTAGAAGATTAGGACTGCAGCTGCCGAATATAAGGATTATGCTTTTCAATTAATCCAACTGGACATACAGGGAATTTGAATTTTAAAAGAAACAAACATTTACATCACATTTATAAATTACAGTAAAACTCAAAAGTTTACATGAATCTCTGTTCTTCTGAGGCTAACAGGGGGATGCCAGCTTACGTCATGTGGGAGGTTCACTACTACACTGTTGTAAACATTATTATACTATATTGCAATACTACCGGCTTGTTATTACTCAAGTTGATGTCGATTATTGTTGTCATTTAATCGGGGGAGCCTATCGTTTTTCAGCTGGGGAATTACCAAATAAATAAAAGTTACAAGGTGCAACTTCTAAATCGTTGAAATCCTTATAAAAATAAAGGACTTTTTGGAGCTAAATTAAACAAAAAATGCTTTAAAACCACGTAATCTGACTTCGCCATAGGATCCACAAGCACAAATAGCCTCCAGCAGAACAAGAACCAGAACCTGGCTTAATACGAGCAGTGATGCGTTGCAACACACCGGGGATTGGTTTTGGTTGCTTTATTTATCCAGTTTCACCTGGTTTATAATGAACATTACATCTTCCTGAATCAGAGAATGAAGATATATCAGCGCTAACATCTGTAGGCCGACGTTACTCATTTTCAATGAAACGGTATCGGCCTAATAATTGGAACTGGGCCGATATTAACGAGAAATACTTCTGGGGTTTTTTTGGTCACATGGCAACGATTGTGTTTGTTTCCAGATTTGTGGGGTTTAACTGAATCGTCACAGGGTGGAGTAATCAAACACAGCCCGCTCCAAGTATAAAAATGGCGGAAGACAGTATGCAAGTTTGAGCAACTGGCTCCGGTGAAGCTTCACAGATAAAATCAATATTTATTTGTATAAAAACAAGCGTTTGCTCCACCCGGTCCACTGTCCTCCGCCATCTTTACATTTGGAGCGGGCGGTGTTTGATGAGATCGCAGATTGATTACAACTTTTTACTCGTACCCACAAAGTTGAATTCGTGTCCACAGAGAAAGGAAGAGTTAGTAGTCGTACAAATTTGAGTTGTATTCATAAGACTTTGCACTCACAGCTTTTAGATTCAAACTCTCAGACTCGCAAATATTTCAGCTGAATTTTGGGTACAAGAACTTTATTGACATATAAATACAAATACGAACGTTAGAGTTGTTTTGACAGCGATCGTACTCCATAGGTGTATTATGTAATCTGTTTCCTCTTGAGTACTGCAACACATCAACACCACGAGCATGGCCGTTTTCATCAGAGATCAGTCCGCCAGGCTTGGCCAGGATGCACCAAGCCAAGCAGTTGGTCGGTGCGTCTGCTCCCCATCCTCGTCTCACTCTCTCTTCCCCCCCTTCCTGTCTCCTGTTGTGACGCTGCAGCCCAGCACGCTACCCCAGGGTACAATCAACATGAACCAGTGCCTGGACGTGGTGGACGGGGAGTCCAGGACGGGTCAGAAGAACTCGCTCTGCATAGTCACCTCCGAGAAGGAAAACTTCATACGGGCCGAGTGCAAAGAAATCATTAACGGGTAAGACCTGCTGCCATGGCAACCATCACAAACTGGTATGAGTGAGCGGCTGTGAAAAGATTATACAGTCGAGAGAGAGAGAGAGACCGAGACAGACCAGCTGAGGCTCTACTGCCCCCTGGGGCAGGTTCTTCATCACACGGTGTTCACAAATCCTCAAACTGCTGCACTCAAACTCTTAATAAAATTCAATCGCCTCTTTGTGTTATACGGAGAGAAATTTGTGCCAACATTAAGAACTGAACACGTCAAAAAATCAAAGTAATTGACACTATGTATGCGATAGTTAAACCTGCACTTATGCTGTTTGACGTCTTTCAAAAGTTTTACGAAGGATTGCATTATTTTCAAATCGCAATTAACGTATTATAATCCTCACTTCTGGGGTGGGACTTCCTTTAAAGTCTGGCGCTATGACGCATTTGAATTCGAAATTAAATTTGAAATTTGAAAAGTTCATGTTTTTGATGTTTTCTCCTATTTGATTGGAAAAAAGTTGATGGCATGACGTGTTTTTTCAGGGTTTATGTTTTTAAACCACTACAAACGCCTGACGTCTAATCAGACAAAGATTCATTTTCATGGCGTGCGTAAAAGCAAGCTCCGCCCCCAGGAATATGGGAATTTAATGTTTAGAAAATAATGCAATTCGTAAAACATTGTCTCAAAAAAAAGGTTTTAAAAAAGCAAATTTTTTTATTTTTTATATCTAAATGCATAAATATAGGTTCAACTACAGTTCATTTTTGCTAATTTTTGCTAAATTTTCGTCAACAAAATGCTTGTTTTTTTGGTTGCAATAATACTAGCACAGGTTTCTCTAAGGTTTCTCTGTAGCTGGCGTTGTGCGTCTATTCTGGGAGATGCGTGAGTCACAACGCCCACTCCTCGTCCTGCTACCTGCTCCGTCGCTGAACGCCTCCCACGCTCCCATCATCTGGCCTCCATGTGTTGTTTCACACAGCAGTGTCCCTCTTTGATGGTCGAACTCATATTTTGAATATAAAATATGCTGTTAGCTGTTTGAATTACCACTTATGTTATTGTCTTTTGTTTATTTCTGAGCCGTTACAGCAAAACAAAAAGCTTTTATCTTTGTTATGTAATGTTCATAGAACTGACAGTCAGAGACAAAGTGGGGAAAAAATAACCTAACTTCTTGCATTATTGGTTAGTATGAAGGTTTGAAGGAATTACAATAATTTTGCTCCGTTTAAAAATATTCCTATGGTAAATATTGGGATTCAAACACATTTATTTAACTCATTTATTACATTATTCTGTTTTAAGTGTGGCTGTGAGATCTTTGCTGTGGTAGGCTTTAATGATTCATCCCACTCAAGCTCATTGTTCTCCTGAATCCAAGTAAACCACGTTAATCATCATCTTCTTAAAATGTTAAAGTGTTTGGAAAACAACAAAGCCTGAATTAAATGCATGGAATATTGTAATAAATAATCAGTTTTGTTGGATTATCTCACATAGTTGAGGTAAAAGTATGTAGTTTTTTGTTATGTAAATGTGACTTCTTGGTTTTCTGTTTTTAATAATTTCGCAAAACTCTGAAATATTTCTTTTGTTCATAAGGTTTTGTAGAAAATAAATGCATTCATAACAGTTTTTAATAAGGCTGTGAAAGTAAAATAAAGTGAACCACTAAGTATTTGATGAGGTAACAGTAGTTTGGTCGAGCGCACAAATCTGTGGATAAACCAGCAGATATTTCTAACTGCTGAGTGTGAACAACACCTCAGGCTACGTTTACACAGCTGTGAAATGCGACCCATTTCTTTTTCACGATTGCTTTACCCCCGAAAAAACGTAGAAGACGCCAGACTTGGTGAATCTGGACGTCAACGACGTCTTGAAGCTAGCAGTGCCAAGTTTAGTTTTTGATTTTTTCTTGGCTTCCTTCATCTCGTTCTGATCTTCAGTATTATTTACAATGATTTCAGCCTAAAACTGTCTTCCAGAGCTCCTCATCGTTCTAAGCTCTGGAGTTTATGTCACTTTGCGCCTCAGAAACGTTTATAACCAATCCCATGACCAATGAAGTGAGACGAAACCTTTATCCGCCATGTTTGTAGTCCAGACCGAGCCAACCAACCGCACTGCAGCTGTAGGCTCTCCTCACAGACACATTGCTTACTTTTGTTTTAAAGTTTTGGGATATTATAGATCAATTTAGAAAATGCAATAGGTCACCTAAAGCGAATTATTAATATATATATTGATATTATTGAAATTATTGTTATATTGATATTATTGAAAACATCGACTAGTCATGGCCGGTTAAATCTGTGCAGAATGAAATTTGTCTCTTATTTAAAAGCTTGACGGGTTTATTAGACAATTATAATTCTTAATTTTTCAACTTAAAGTTTTCAATCTTAATATTTTTAATCAGTTAAATATATTGAGATTTATTTATTGTGATGAAAAACGTCTAGTTCCAACAGAAAGTTTTAAAAATCAATCCCTTTATTGTCCCAAAACGGAGAAATAGTGAAACGGTATGAATAAATCAAAAAGTTTAGTTGTTAAAAGATCCTGTGCTTTGATCCAAAGGAGTTGTTTTTTTTGTGTGTTTCTGTCTTGGAGCTTTAAAAAACAGATTATTTACAGTAAGTGACAGTAAAACACTGCAACAGCAGAGATGAACAGATAACACCAGAAATGTTACTTAAAATTACTGTGCGGTTTTTTGATGCATATTGTGATTCTTTATGTAAAGTTGTCTTAAAGAAACACATTTAAAATTGGTTTAGTTTTTTTAACACCTCTATTTGTGCTTTTCTTTCCCCCTTTAATCCAAATTCTATCCTATTGTGTAGATGGCAGGAGGCCCTGACTGTCTATCCCAGAACCAACCGGCAGAACCAGAAGAAAAAGCGCAAAGTTGATCCTCCCACCCACCAGGTACGGCATCCTGACATATAGGAGCACTTTTTTAGACATTATGTCACATATTATACCTCTGCATTGTTCCAGAATATTAAAGAATATTGTGTTACTCAAGGCTGGATTATTAAAGTGAAAGATGAATCTGTTTTTGATACACCTACATTTTATCTTTTGTAGATAAGAGCATAAAATAAGCATATTTTTTAATGAATTCCTTAGAAAATGTGTTCAAAGGATTCAAACAAAAGAACCAGGCTTCCTAAATACCGTCTCCGTCTGTCAGAAATCCCAGGAAAAACTAGATTGGCTCACTTTATATTAAAACTGCGTCAGATACGTGGAACCTGAGGACATTTCTGGATCGGCAACAAACACGAAATCTTCAGGAACCTGAAATCCTTTTCCGATTATCCTGAACGAGCTACTTCTATTTAAACATTAGGAAACGTCTGAAATCTTCATCCAACAACGTTTTAAACCTAATTTGGTTTTGAGTCTCTCGTGTCACCAGATGTTAACACTAGGAAAACTTTTGCTGATTATAAGTATTTTATGCTTCAAACTTAAAAACATTTGAACTGCTTTTATTTATTAGACTGATGCCAATACGTGAAAAAATTACTAAAATCCTCTACTAGTAATAACTGAACAATAAATAGATGCTTGTAGGCAGCAAATAATGACAAACAGCCCAGGCTGTGATCCTTTAACAAACAAATTTTTTATTTTAATGTGATCTCCAGCAGCCTTTCTCACTATTTTATAACTAAACCATTTGGAGATGCATAATAAATTGCATATATATATCGATGTTGCTAAATTAGGGTGCACAATATTCCTATTAAAGCTGTGCAATAATTATTTTAGGAGTTCTGAAATGTTATTTTGTTTTGCTTTGTTTTTTTTATGCTGGGTCAACATTAAGACGGTGGGACCGAGTTACAGGTTCACATCAGAGTCGGATCACATTGTAAAACATGCTAAAGGTCACACAGAGCAGGAAGTACAGACTAGAAAGTAGAACAGGCAGATATCACACCTGATATGATTTCATTATTAAGAAATCACACAACAATATTTTTAGATATTGTGCATGTTCGTCTGGTCTAGCTAAGCTGATACATCTGCCATGGGTCCTCGAACTAACAAATAAAAAAATAAAAACACACACACACACATATATAAAGGACAGTTATATATATATATATATATATATATATATAAAGACAGTTGGTTTACAAATTGATATCAGCAAAATTGAGAATGTCGTCTTAAATAGAGAGCTAAAGGTTAAAGTCATCTCCTCAGAATTGGAGCTCATCACTAACGATAAGTTTAATTTTAAAAAAATACCAGTGGAAACATGCAAAAAAGATCCTTTGGTCTTTTTTTGGATCACATCTTGTTTAAAAAAATTTATTAGAGCTTGGAAATTTCCAGTTTGTGAGCTCCTAAAGTGTTTAATCACCTGATCTAACGGACAACCTCCAGCCTTCTCTTTCAGTTGTATTAAAGTCGGCTTGGCTTGATGGGATTTGAGGTTTCTGGATGCTGCAGGTGTTGCCTGTGTGAAAAGCCTGATTGTTTTTATACAGACACGTAAAGGCGCACATGCTCTCCACCTGGAGTTCCCCGCCCTTGTAGTAAATGCACGTCTTCATACGATTCCATTACATAAAAAATGCTTTCCCTGTTGAATATAGTATGATACAAGAATATAATCCACGTACTCTGAGAACAACTCCCCCCCCCCATCTTTCCTTCCCTCTGTTTTGAGGCCAAAATTGTGGTTGGCGCAGAGAAATGTTTGTAAAGTCCGTTGTCTGGTTGCTCTAATGACGACGCCTGAATGCGTCTGACCTTGTTTTGCTCACATAAACGGGCTCAATTGTGGAGGAGCAGGGGTCAGGCGGCGCTGACCCAGACTGCGCCCCATGTGACCCCCATCATTGTCTTTTTATATCCAACACAATATCCCTCACTGTGTAGATAAGCAAAGCTCGGCCCTCTGATAGTTTCGTATTCTGACCATTTTTATACTTTCAGTCTCACAAAAAATAAAAAAATCCTTTATTGGTGAATAAATGTAAGCGGAAACATAAAATATAGAAATATGACGTGTATATATATATATATATATATATATATATATATATATATATATATATATATATATATATATATATATATATATAATATTTCCCACAAAAACGGGATTAAATGCATAAAGAGCCAAACCATCACTGGAACATGCAATAATTTAACATTAATGTTGTTTGGTTGATGTGTTTATGAACTTCACTGATGCCGGATTTATGGGTTTTGATTATAGCGGAGCTATAAGATCTACATTTTAGGTTAACAATGTGAAAACTTTCCACCATCGTCTCATTCGACTGTCTAGAGCAGCATGACAGATCGTCGCCGATGGATGTTTATCTTTGAGGTTTTATGTTTACGTTTTCCACGCCTTAGCACGTCGACGCCTCTTTTCCACCTGCTGTGTTTGTGCTTTAGCAGCAAGGCGTGCTGAGAGCTGCTGACAAGAATCAGTCATGATGGGCTGAGAGGTTCTGTCAGCGTTTTTCTGTTTCTCCAATAAATGAAAACGGTTAATCTGGATTAAAAAATATAGATCTTTTACATTTTTCTGCTCGGTTACAACCATCATAACTTGCACTAAAGGCTTTTTTGATTGGCAGGAGGAAGAAACTCAGAGCCAGTGTTTTTCCACTAAAGACATGAATGGACACTCAGTGAGTTCGGCCCGACCGACCCGCGTTTTTCTGCTCACAAATTTTTCTGCTGCAAATTACATCGACTATAATCCAAATAATCTGTGAAAATCTGTCCTCATTTTCTGATAATTTTAGGGCGACTCGAGTCGGACGTCTGACAAAGTTGACGATTGCTTCGCTTTGAAATTTCTGGCTGTTTCTAACGGCAACAATGTGATACATCGTTTTATAGACGGGGAAGCTAAAAAATGTGTTCCTTTTTATATAAAATCCTGGCACAATCATTTAATATCTTGTTCCCTTGTTCAGAATTACAGATAATTTGTTCTTTCCTTCATCACTTCCTGTTCCTGTCCTCCCACAGCCGCTTTGCTGATAATGTTTTTAATCTAGCACACATGTAATTAAAAGAGATACTTCTGGTCTTTCTTCACACTCCTTGTGTAGTCTATCTGTCACCTCACCTCGAAATATGTCCTTTCCTCCCCCCGTCCGCTCACCCCGTCGCCCAGGAGCCGGGCCCAGCCAAGGTAGCAGTGACCAGCAGCACGACATGCCCCTCCGACGCAGAGCGGGTCCCGATGAGCCGCGCCACCCTGTGGCAGGAGCAGAGCCGCTGGAGCAGGGCCGCCATCCCCTGCAGCCGCAGCGCCTCCTGCCTCAGCCAGCTGAACCAGAGCCAGCCGGACGTCGGCGTCGCCTCTCGAGACGGTGAGGAAATGTGTATGCGTACCGCGGCGGTCCGATGCTCACGTGGTGGATTGAAATCGGGTGATTTTTAGTTTTGTTTTTTAACAGCTAGTGTCATAAATGCTGAGTTTTCAGGTAATTTAAACCATTCCATCAATGTTAATCTGATAAGAATGAACAGTTTAGAAATGAAGTGCAATTTTACTGGGAAAGCTTTCATACCTGTCAAATTGGTCCAGATTTAGTTAAACTTTACAATAAAGGTTCCCCTTATAGATGGCTTATAAATAGCATGTAGATATGTTTTTAATTCATTTTGTAAATCATTAATGTCAATTATTAAGTAATTAAGGTCGAGAATGAGACCGGTTTTCTTGCCAAATAATGAGCTAACACATCTTTACGTGTATGTATTTCAGACTAAGTAACTCCCTCGTATGCACAGCAAGAGTTTATCAACAGAAAAAGAAACGGGAAACAAAACCCTGCACTGCGGCCGGTGTCTTCTGGTGCAGAATCGGACAAAAAAAAGTGTCACGACTGCTTTACGGTGCAGATGCCTGGAAATCTATCAGACAAATGAAATGTCGTAATTGGGTTGTTAAGACTGTTGACAGAAAGTCTGTGTGCTGTGTGAACATAGCCAGAGTTAGGCTGTGTCTATATTGATCATAAGTTTGTATTAGAGAACATCAGAACATCATCAGCAAACGTAGCAGACATATGATATTGGTCAAGTTTAATATTTCGGATGAATGACCAGACAAAACAGAATTAGGCATCTGTGTGAACGTAGCCTTTGTTACTAAGCAGGATACTTTTCAAGGCCATAGTTGGTTATTGGACTTCATTTAGTTTGAGGTTTATTTCCCTGCAGTTGTGCATCGATCTTTCCTTCAGAATCCCCCAAAAAACATTAAAGATTGTGGTTGTAAAGTGAATTTCAACAGTAAGTTTTCAATATTTCCATGTTGACACGTCCGTGTCCGCTTTATAGACGGCAGCGCTGTGAGCACAGGCCGGAAGGTCCGAGTGGAAAGCGGGTACTTCTCTCTGGAGAAGACAAAGTCAGAACCTTCTCCGCAGTCTGGACATCACGCCCAGCCGCCTCAGCATCTGCCCCTGTCCTCCTCCTCAGCATCGTCTTCCTCCTTTGGAGCTCCCGCTTCCAGGTACAACTCCGAGTCCGAATCCCAAATTCACCCATCCCCACAGGACCCTCTCCCCTCCCCAAAAGATCTCGTTTCCCCGAGCTACTCCACCATCACCTCCTCCCAGAGCTCGCTGGACTCTGAGCCCAGCAGCAGGGCATCACCCACATGGGAGGAGCGTAATAGTGGTGCAGGCAGCGCTCGAAGCATCGGCAGCGCTGGAAGCCGAGTCGGCCGGTCCGGCAGGGGGTACACCACGCTGTCCGACGTTCCGCGCGCTCGAATCCTGAGCTACAAGGAAGCTTTCCGTTCCGAGAAGAAGCGCCAGGAGCTGAGGGAGCGGACCCGGAGTCCTGGGAGGGAGGAGGTGGTGCGACTGTTTGGGGAGGAGCGCCGGTGAGAGTAAACGTCCTCCTCTGTCTCTTATTGCTTCAAAACAGAAACAATAACAGTATAAGGCTGCAGAAACGGGGAAACTTGTTTGATAAAGTAAGATAAATGTATCTGATTCTTTAGATCAGGGATCAGCAACCAGCTAATATGTTCAAATCCATACATAAAATATACACGGAGTAAGATAGTTGTCAAAAACATTCGTTTTCGTATTTATATGTCGATAAAGTTATCTTGCCCCGCTGAAATATTTGGATTACGATCGTTTTTATGCAAGTACGAATCTAAAATGTTGTCACAGGACAGCGTAATCGATCCGCGATCATATCAAACACACACAGGATCGATGACTGCTGCCCCGTGACGTCATTTTAACGCTTTTCAACTCGTGCCCACAAACTTAAATAAGTGTGCAGAGAGAAGGGAAGAGTTCATAGTCGTAGAAGTTAAGAGTTGCATTCACAAGACTTTGCACTCACAAGTTTTTTAGATTCATATTCGCATCAAAACAATCCCAGTCCGACTATTTCAGCAGAGTTTCAGGTACACGAACTATAGTGGTTTTCAGAATTTCCTCCATTTATTTCTATGATCTATGTGTAAACTAAAATCTAGTCATCCTTTTTCTTTTGCTAAAATTTCATTTTGATTTATTTTTAAATTGAAAATCACAAAAACAAAATAACCATTAAAATATATATTAGAAAATGCATTTTTTTTTATTGCCAAGGTTCCAGAGCCAAACTTTAGCTGATCTTTAGTTCACGCCCTGCTTGAAACATTTGACATTTTAGTAATTAAGTGCTACCCTTTGGCTTCTTCTACTCTTTTGCTGCAGCTTCCTATCGTAGCTTTACCTGACGGTTCTTGTTGATCATTTTATGGGGGGGAATAAATGCTTGTGTTACCTCATTTCCTTCTCTTGCTCTTGCTGCCTTGCTAGTCTCTTGTTGTTTGGATCTTTTCCAGGGTTTTCTGAACCAACCCCTGCCCCCCCCCCTGCTGGTCACCGCTGATTCCTGCTTTCTCTCATTTCCATCTCTGCACCACCTGGGAGCACAAATGCAACGTCTCGCCTCATTTTCTTTTGTACATTACGACTTGATGACAAGTGGTCACTTGCACATTCGGTCCGATCTCAGATTAAATTACTAATTTCTAAGAAATTTACTCTTGCAACATTGCCTTCAGGTAACGTGAACTGTTTTCATTGCTGCTGCTTCTGCGACATGTCTAGTTAAACTTACTCATATTATAAAACTCTTCTTTTTGGTGTTGAAAAGGTCCTTTCAGAATATTTAAAGCTTTCCCTATCAATTGTTTAAAATTCTGTTAATTATGAGATCAATCTGTGTTTTGTAGGAGATCTCAGATCATAGGCCGGTTCGAGGAAAGCCAATCAGTGGAACGCATGGATACGAGCGGCGGCCATGATGCCACTGCCAATCAGAGGCAAGGCCGGAGCGAGAGTCGCCATCTGGATGGCAAACATGTGCGTCGTTTATCATCTTAAGGTTGTGAAAGTCAATCAGTACTGCAGGATTTATTTTAAAAAATTACATTTATAGGAGATGTCCCTGGATACGGGGAAGGACCATTTGGCGCCGGATGTGTCCAGCTCCAATTTCCTCAATTTACGAAGAGCAAAGTCTTTGGACCGCAGAGCCTCAGAGTCTTCAAAGACTGTGAGTTTGGACACTAAGGCTGCGTTTAAAATGCTGAACTGATCCAAGTACTTTTCGTTTTTTCCCCCCGATTTTGACCTGTTTACGATCTTTTCACCCCCAATAAAAATGTAAATTAAGCCACTTGCATACTGGGCACTAAGCTATGCACGTATATCCGTCTGCAGTCTGATTTTAAATCTAATTCTGCTCCAGAAGAAGCGAGATGTGGTAAATCTGGGCGTGAACAATAGCAGAAGTCTGATGGTCACGTTTAATTAGTGGAATGAACGACGATGCAAAAGAAAAATCAGCTATTTATGCGTCTCAATAACATCAGCAATTACAAACTGAACCCATTTTCCTGGACTTATAAACACTTTTTCTTCTCCTTAATACCTTAAGAAAATCTCAATATCCCACAAGTATTTCATATTTTGTTATTCATTAAGGCAAACATCCCCTTAACATCCTGCAAAATTATTTATATCCATATAGTCTTTTTTTTAAAGATACCTACGGCATTAATAAACAGGAAGCTTGCTGTAAACTGCATACTTTATTTTTTTTCGTTAAGAAAGATGGTTCTCACAAAGTTCCTTTGTGCTTTTTGTAATAAACTAGTTCCCCCAGGGCAAAAAACCCTGATTTTGTGGTGAATTCTGTGTCATTTCGTCCTGAAAATGCGGGAAAGTGTGAATAACTTGGTAATTGTTGTTTCCAAATGTAGGGAGAATAAACATGTTTCTCCCACATGTAGTAAGGAGCAAACATGACATAACATATTTAGTCCCGTTATGCTAACTTAGAGTCTTGGACCATTTAAGGTCATCTATAACGTAGTATGAGCTAAATATGAACATTGCTTAGTTCTGAAATCCAGAATCTGACTAAGAACAAAGACAGTTGTTACTAACTTAAAGCTCCTGTAGTAAGACGCTGGATCAACTTCAGTCCATTTGCTTTACTTGTTTATTAGTTAGACTACGCTTAAGTTAGTGTTAGCATGCTAACTCTAACACTTTAAGCTAGTGTTAGCATGCTAACTAATCGTTTAAGCGAGTGTTAGCATGCTAACTCTAAAACTTTAAGCTATTGTTAGCATGCTAACTTTAGTGAAGTTCATTCCATTTGCTTTTATTCGTTTATGGGGCAGATCTGACACATCCAATATGGCCGACGCGCTGACATGCCTCCGCTGCTGGGACCAAAACGTGTGTTTGTTACGGTGGCGCACGGAGGTGATGACGTCAGTATGCGACGCGCCGGACTGTTAAATTTTGGCTTGAGGGGGTTAGTGTCAGTCAAAAGTAAGAAAATAATTATTTCAAATTTCTGCAGAAAAAATGCAGGATCAGTAAAATCAGACACATTTACATAATTATGCGATTTCTGCGTTCTTAGTCATATCTCCTTGTTATCCTTTCAAAAGAATGATCTGTGTAAAAAAATTAGAATCAGAAAAGCTTTATTGCCAAGTACGTTTTTGGACATACGTGGAACTTTTTGCCGTTTTGGCGTCGTCTGTGCGATACAGTACTCAAAACCCTTCGTTTACTAATTTGACTTGAGTTTCTGAATCCCCAAATCAAATATTTCAATATTTTTCCTTCAGTTTTCTTAGAAAGCTAATAATTAATTAACTGTTTTAAAAAAAAAAAAATGTATTTGAGCATAATTAGCAGGATCGCTGAAACAAAACAAGTATTGGATTTACATTTGCAACTATCCTGAAATGTCAACAGCTATTTGGTGTGCGTTACCGCCACCAGCTGGTGAGGAGTGTCGCAATTGATTGCAAAACCATCAATATTGGCTCAGTTTTCAGGTGTTTCACTGCTTAAAAATGTTGATTTTTTTCACTAGCAACCCTTTAGGCGCCGGAGTTTTTTCAAGAAAATATATAATTTTGATATCAAGATTTCAAAAGGCTATAACTTTTAAGTGGTTTGAGATAAAGGTTTACTGTCAATGAGAAATATCTTCAGTATGAACCTAAATTTGGGATAGTAGATTTTTTTATGTAATTAGATTATTATGACATCAACAGGTTGTGGCCAAATTGGAAAATGTCAATTCATCATTCAGAAAAAGATAAATGAAATAAATTGGCTCAGAATTTGTCAGAACGTTTTCACAATAACCAACATCAAAAGTTCGGATCCACTTTTGATACTCTTCCTCTTCTCTCAAGAACTGCCAGCCATCATCATCATCACCGCCATGATTTACGGTGCGGCATTGAACGCCACCATTAGCTGTGGGTTTTTTATCCTCGGTTTCTCCTGCGTCTGCCACGAAAACCGCGGTTGTTTTCATCCCCACTGTATTCACCCCTATTTGCGGTGTTATGAGCCCCTCTGCCTCCCCAATAACCTCCCCTGCTTGGCGTTTGCAAGACCAGGACACATCATGCATCAGAAGTAAAAGGAAAAACACTCTTTCGCTCCGCTCTGCTCCCGTTGCGCACCACTGCTTCGCCTCCGCCACTCTCTGCGGTGGAGGGTGTTTTACAAACTCTTTTTACTCAAAAACTTTGAATAGAACCACGTCCACAAATGCTGCTCAGATTTCAGGCACATATGTCTCCACATTTATAGATACAGCCTGTTGTATTCAGCAATGTTGCTTGTCACTATTTTGCGACTTTGGCGCTTAGAGGGTTAAACTTAAGTTCAACCTTATTAGCCTGTTCACCTCTGAAGGAAAAATTATCATCTTTAATAAGCAAAACACAAAATTAATAGGTTCTCCAATTGATTATTATCAAACTACTTATTATTACTATATTGCATATCGAACTATTTGATTTAATATGGAGTCAATGTTGAATTGAATTGTGACCCAAAGAATTGAAATTTAATTGAATTATAAGGTTCATGGTGGGCCATTTTATTTAGATTATATGAAGCATAATTGTAGTAAAGTGTCCCACTGAGAATCACTCTGATCAAGCATCTTCTTTACCATCTCCTCCTCTATTACCGTATTTACAGTTTTTAGGTATAAAAGCAAAAGCAGAAAGTTAGGGGGAAATAAGTTTCTGATTAAAGCTGCATCAGCTTCCGTTTGGGGACCGACTCTTTCTAGTCTGAGTCGAAAGTCCGTTTAGGGAGCGGGTAATCCAGCCGGAGTGAGGCTGGTTTCTCTGTCCAGGCTGCAGCTGCCAAAATACACCCCACACACACACACACACACACACACCACTGCTGCCAATTATAAATAACCAGCTCATAAGCAAGCAGAGTTGTGTCGTCAACATCTGAGTTAAAGTCACCAGAATGACTCTGTGCCAGGCGATGGTTTCCACGCCGCACCGGATGAAGCTCAACAAAAACAAGGTATTGTTGCGGCGATTCAGAAAACAGATCTCAGGCCAACGTTCGGCTTTGGAGGCTATAAACGGATGCGGTTGCTTTCCTGCAGCAGTTTGTGTTTCACAGCGGAGGTCCAGTTCCCGCCAGTCGGTCTGCAAGGCCTGAAGCCACCAAGTCGATTCTCTTGCTTCCTAATTTTTATTTATTACGTCAATGTAAACCAACAAACGCGTTTTAAGAGTAGCCGGTTATTTTTTTTGTACCGCATCAAAACTACTGAACACTACGAATGGAACCATCATATAATTTTATGGTTGTTGGGAGAAATTTCTTGTCATGATAACAATTATTGTTTATTTAAGGCCACATTATTGATAAATTATGATTAATGTAGTTTCAAATATTATTCATTGCAGTTTTTGTGCAGTTTATTGATAAGAATAACAAGACTTTGCGTAACTGCGGTCCTAATGAAGCATATTTTAATGATGTGTATATAAATGTGTGTATATATATATATATCTATATATATATTTATATATATTTATTTATTTTTTGTTTGTTTGTTTTTGGTATTTTTTTTGGTTTTTACGTTTATTTATATTTATTTATTTTTTAAGAGCAGTATTTTTATTTTTTATTACTTTTATGAGTCTCATGATAGAGTTTAGTCCGTATTGGTGTCCCTACTAACAAGCTAATGACTGAATAACTGAATATTATGAAAAATATTTTGTTACCTGCATCTGTGCCTGCTTATAAACATAAATGGTTTAAGTATTCTGTTTAACGGGATCACGTGATACCTATTATTATTATTATTGCTATTTTGTTTGTTTTTGCTGCAGCCTGATTTGCTGAACTTCAAAAAAGGATGGATGACGAAGCTTTACGAAGACGAAGTGGTAATTTGGATCTCGTTGGCACGATTTTCCACGACTCCTGCTCTGATGTTTGAAATCAAAGTTATCTGCTTCTGTTTTCCTCCTCAGTGGAAGAAACACTGGTTCGTTCTGACGGACCAGAACCTTAGGTACTACAAAGACTCTCTTGCTGAGGAGGTAGGATTATCAGTGGTTTTTATAAGGATGATTTGAATTATAAAATACTAATTTAACTGTTTTCCTGGAGGCCTCGGAGCTGGATGGTGAGATTGACCTCTCCACATGTTATGATGTCAAAGAGTTTCCTGTCCAGAGGAACTACGGCTTCCAGATCCTTGTGAGTGTCATTGTTTTTTCCATTATCTGTCGTCATGAATCAGCCGTATACGAATATGAAGCCACGGCAGCCTATAAACAACCTCTGGCTACATGTGGTGCAACTTTAGGCGTCAGGCTTCCTCGCTGCTCTCCTGCTGAGTTTGTTTGTTTGACGCGGGGGATGTCACTACAATTGTCATCTATGTGGGTATCTGACATCTAAATCTGTGTTAGCCTTGATCCAGGAAACCCAGTTTGGTTTTTAGAGAAGAACCACAGAGGTTTGTCATGCATGTATGTAGAAACATTCCCGCCGTTTCCGCTACTTCAGGATGTCAACGTACTCATGTTTCAGAGCAGCAATAATCCATGCAGGGTCATTTGTTCGCAGTCAGTCTGGAGCTGCTTCCACAGCTCTGTGTCAGAAATAGAGCGTTGATGAGGATAGTTGTCGCCATCGACGTTAACAGCCCCATGTTAGGCTGGAGCCACCCTAACATATTTCATTGCTACCCTCATTTTTTGGCGATCTTTGAAATTATTTATATATATTTTTTCAGTTTTTCTCCCAAAAATAAATGCAGTAAAGCACTGAACACGAGAAGTTTCTGTTTGCTTATTTATTGTTTAATGCAATTATTATTGTCGTTATGATTCATCTTCCTCATTGGATGCGTATCAAACGTCACGTCAGCAGGCGGTGCAGCGCGCACGGATTTAAGGAGCTGGATTAGAGGGTTGGGATTTCATTTGCAGACACACACGGTGAGATTGCAATTTGATATCATTAGGTTGCATTTGCTGGAAAGGCCAGAGATACGAGAATTTTCGTCAGACTCAAGTCCAACAGTCCTTCATAACTCATGAATCCCTTTTCAGATGTAAATGCCCCATTAGGTGTCCTTGGAGAACCATTTTACCACCTTCAGTTTTAGTTTTAGCTCAATCCTCTCTGTTTACGAGTGTTTTTCCTGAGAGCAGGGGGGGAATAAAATCGTATATGTAATTAAATATGACTAGGTCTACATCATCGCCAACACCAGAATGATTTTAAACAGCTGAGCAACCAGCGCAGGGATCAGATGATCCTATAAAGAAAATAGCTTCATGAGCTGGAACGGTGTAGAGAGGAAAGACAAGAATATTTATACAATGATGACCATCTGCCCTATTTACTAGAGGGCAAACATGACTCCAACAAAACATCTCTACCTCCCAGAAAAACCGTTTCAAGATATAATGAAATATCTGCGCTTCTACAACAAAGACACTCGTTTGAAACGCGTGAAAATGGACAATTTGCTTCAATTTCAAACCTCTGGCAACAGTTTGTACAGAACTGTGTGTTGTCCTACAGTCCAGGGCAACATATTACTGTTGATGAGCAGTTATTTCCAACAAAGGTTCGTTGCCAATTCCGCTCAAATTTCCCTACCTACAGCACATTTAATCTTCTCTAGATAAAAAACTATAAAACATGACCCATTCAAACCTAGACTGGATTGTTCTAAGGAAATTGCAGAATATTAATGGTAGTTTCTGAAAATAGGGCATACATGCATTATATTGATATGGTCTGATATAAAATTAACTTCAGGGTTTAACCATGTTTTTGTTTTTGAACTACATGAAGGGTGAGGCGGAAAGACAGGCTGTGGACGAGAGTCAGGAAGGGGGTCCAGGTTCAGAGGATTTTTTCTGTGTTTTTCTAGTTTAGCTGGTGAAGTAGCTTTATTGAATAGAATAGAAATGGTGAGAAATGTGTCCCCAAGGTGTGATACTCTTAAAATAATGAAATGATTAACAAAGCCTTAGTAGGTGCCCTGAAAAATGTTCGCAATAGCTTACCTCCTCTAGGGGCTAAGCCACCTCTTTCTCTCAAACGTCCCTGGTTGTTGCTTCGGCTGTGAACAATGCGGGTTTGGTGTCCAAAAATTAATAAAGCTGAACTCGACACTGCTTGCTTCAGATGGTATGTTTAATACCATATAACATATATTTAATACCAGTAAATGTCGGTTATCGACCATTACAGTGGTATTATTATCTGATATCCTTAGTTTTTTATGTTTCCAAATTTAAGTCTGCAGACTGTGAGCTGCATTTCTGTTCCCTTTACTCCAATTCCTCTAAATCAGAACCAGCAATAAAGTAAAAAAGGCTTAATATGCTTGTTTTTTGAGTTGCCTTTTGTGTCGACGTGTATTTAATCGTTTCCTTCGGCACCTCTCTGTTTGTCCGCCTCCAGTGTCAGGGCGGCGTGTGTACCCTGTCGGCCATGACCTCTGGCATCCGTCGCAACTGGATCCAGGCCATCATGAAGAACGTGCGACCCACCATTGCCCCCGACGTCACCCGGTAATCCCCAGCCGGGATTAACGCCGAATGCTGGCAGACGCAACCCTTCATTTATTTATCTGAATTCCTATCTCCTCCTCCACTCTTCCCTTCTTTCTCTTCCTGCTCGACTGGTATTTCGAACCCGCTACCAGGAAAAACATCTCTCTGAAACTGTCGGTTCTGAAGCCCAGGTTGGAGTGCTTGTGTGTTTGAACAGTGACGTGGTTGCTCAGCAATGTCCGTCCCCGCGTGCTTTTAGTCAAACCACCTGTTTGTGATGTCGCCTCCTGTCAGTTATGCATCCGCGGAGACTAGAATAATCCTCCCGACGTCGTCATGTGACCAACGTTGGCTGTGGTCATATTCACTGAACAGATTTACAAACACACTCTTGTTTCCTCACAGCTTTTTGTTGCGCTCTTTACGCCCTAACCTTTTCTGACCTTCACATTTAATCACATGTTTAAACAACGTCGACACGGTTTAGGTCGCGCTTCACTTTCACGCATCCGTAAGCCGCTCACTGCCACCAGATTCGTCACACTTGTCTTCCAGATAAGACGTTTACTTGGAGGCAGCAAAGCTCATCTCAGATTATCTCAGATTATCTCAAATGCCTTCATTCACATTGTCTGCCTTGTAAGTGTTTTTAATATTAATGCTTGGAATTGGCTGTACTTTTGATGGACATTCAGGGTATCTGCAGGTCACAAAACAAATATAAAAAAACTAGTTTGTTCCTACAAATATGTCTCTGTACATCTTAGTGCAGAATTATAAAACATCAATCCAATACTGATTGATTCAGGGATAATAAAGCTTTTTTCATGTCAATTAAAGTTTTTCTGCTCAATTCAGTTCAGGACAGAGTTACAAGGATTGTTTTACTGTCCTTTCTAAACAAATGACATGCAGTTTGTAAAACAGAAATACATAATCTAATCAAATAGACACAGTTAAAGTCACTAACGTTCGTTTTCTGATTCTAATTTTCAATTTAAGCATTTTAGACCAAATGTTTACAGCAATCCCTCCCAAACAAGCATGTGGTGACAGGTGATAGTTGACTACTGATCATATAAACGAAGCATAAATGTTTTTTTTTTGTTTCTGCATGGTTTTCTTCATTTAGTTGTTTTTTTCTGTTGTGGGACACAACGGGTTATATTTAAAACCATTTCAAACAGTAAATGTTAAAATTTCAATAAACAAGTTGATATGTTTCAGTAGTTCAATTCAAATCTAAACAGAAAATCAGAGTGTATATATATATATATATATATATATATATATATATATAATAATTTAACAAAATAATCCATTTTGATGGCTCCAAAAATGTTTTTGTCTCTCAGAAGATTACAAACAGGATTGTTTTTTTTACATTTTTTTACAAATTCAGTGGATATTTTACCATGTTTTCAGTTGAACATGAGACATGTTCACATTTTTTCCTTCCACTAAACTATATATATATATATATATATATATATATATATATATATATATATATATATATATATATATATATATA
>JAVLVB010000421.1:27158-58769 GCA_032876305.1 Orestias chungarensis | reverse complement strand
TGAGCTCAGCTCCATTATTGCTTATCTTTTTTTTTCCTTTACCATCTAAAAACTCTTATTAAACAGTTAAAGGACAGTTCTAAATTTTACGCTGGTCTAATTGGATCTAACTGAATCAGAAGTTTTAAACATCCAATCAAGTTTGGACTCTGCAGAAACCCTGTGAAGGCTGTGTAGTTTTATCTGATACAGGTATAAAAAGGTCGGCTCTTCATATCTGTCTCCGCTGTGCTTCTGTTGATTCAGATCTGTCCCCGATGAACACGTGAAAGGCCTCGTGACGCTGGAGCCGTCTCCACAGGCCACCGCCGACCCCAAGTCGGAGGACCCCAAACTGTCGCCGGGCAGCGACGCCATCTCTCCTCCATCTGAGCCACGTCGGAAAGGAGTCCGCGAACGCCGGCGCGAGGGCCGCTCCAAAACCTTTGACTGGACTGAATTCAAAGTGGATAAGAAAGAGAAGCCGGCCAAAGAGCGGGCGGACACGGTTGATCTTAGCTCGACGTTCTCCACAAACTCCTCCGGCTGCTCCCCCTCGTCCTCCGCCTCCTCTTTGGCCTCTTCTCCCGTGTCTTCCTCCTCCCTGCAGACCTCCTCCATATCCGGTCCGCCCCCCCCAAATGTGCGAGAGGAAGCGTCGCCACCTGAAAGCCACGATCGGGGAAACATGGACGTGGACCACTCCAAAGTCGTCAGTGGACAAAGGCCCGTGGAAACGGCAGACGGCGTCACTCCAGACGTCCGAGAGGAAATAGAGCAACGCTGGCATCAGGTGGAGACGACGCCATTGAGGGAAGAGAAACGGGTGCCGATATCCACCTCCGTAGGAAACTCCGAGCGACTGCCTGCACATGAGCTAGCTGCTCTGCTAGACAAGGAGGTGAGCTTCCTGATTCCTCAGTGATTCGATATACACTATTTTATTATGTCTGAAACAGTTGAAAATGATGGAAACTCGTGGTTCCACTAGTTTCGGAAGTAAAAAATAAACTCGTCTCGTTTGTTTTTATAAGTTGGGACAAAAGCAGAAGGAGCTGAACCGACTGCAGGAGCAGAACGACCTGTTAAAGGAGCAGCTGGAAGACGCTTTGGGGAGGCAACAAAGGGCACGGGAAGGATATGTGCTGCAGGTACCTCACACTCGTGCACGTCTGTGCAGGCGTTTCAGTGAGGATACAGATGAAGCAGTTTAGTTTACAAGATCCGTGATTCGGTTCATGGAGGTTGGTGTCACCTCTAAAGAAGTAGTAGTGAACATCACAGTTGCTGTCAAATATGCACTCAAAATGTCATTTTATTACTTTAAAATATATTTTTTCATTCCTCCCAACATCTTGCTGAGCAAGAATAATACAGTATTCAGTGTAACGGTCTAACTTCATCGTTTTTATGACTAAATTGTACAAAAACATACACAGACGTCAAATATTTAGGAATCCAAACGGATTTTCTATTGATTTTTCACTTCATAGAACAAAAAAATTTACATTTTTGTTTAAGGTTGGTGCTTTTTATTGAAAAAAAATCAATGAGCAGAGCATTGAACACTTGTGTGTGCTTGCTCGTGTTGTTTTGCCGTCGACTTTTGTTTACTTTGCCTTCCGGGAGCAAAATTGGTGTGCAGTTTCGTTCCCTCTGTGACCAAATTCAATAAATGATCCCAAAAAATGTTTGATAGAAATAACATCTGGTCTTACCCTCTCACCTTGAAACGTTCCATTCCTCGTAAATTATGTTTAAACAGCAACGCAACATGTAGGATTAAGGAACACTTAAGCCGTTGAGAAGGGCGAGCCCATATGTCAGAAAGTAAAATGAAGTCAGCGTTGTTTTGGTTAAAAAAATCAGTTGATCTCTGTGGGGAGAAAATACATTCAAAAACAAATCTACTAACAGAAGTTGGTGTTTAATCTCTTGACCCGAACTGCATGGTTGTGGTGTTTTTGTTTATAAGCATGCTTTTTTTCACTAACTTCTTCTAATCGAGTTTCACATCTCCTGGGAAAATAACTGATTTGATCTGTTGACTTTAAGGTAAGAATCTTGATCGTTAAGCTTCGCACTGTGCTTTTTCCTTCTGTGTGTGTGTGGTTCCCTGCTAAGTTTCTGCATGCATTAGCTATGTGTGTTTATTCATTTAGGTATTGTGTTTTTCGTGTTTGATTTAAAGGATTTAGTTGTCTTTCTCTTATCAAGTTAGCCCTGAAAACGCACAGTGGAAGCTTGAAGGGGCGTAAAAAAATAAAAACAACCTTTGAATAAACGGGAACATTGACATGAAAGGAGATAAAAACTCACTTCCCCGCTAATCCCTGAGATGTGGTTCTCTATAGATGGTGAGTGATGTAGCGGGATGTCATTAACGAAAATGTCTCGTGGTCTTTTCAAGAGTGCGGCGCCATCTTCCTCGTCACCACGCAAAGTGCAGCGGCCTCACGTACAAAAGCTCAACCAAGACTTACAGGGTGAGCTGGAGTCACGAAAGCACAAACAGGAGCTCGCTCAGCAGCAGATCTGGACGTTAAAGAGAAGTTACACGGAGGCTCGGGTCGCCGTCGACCGTCATGAGACGGACATTCAGGCTCTGCAGGCCAAGCTCGCGTCTGCCATGGCGGAAATCCTTGCCGGCGAACAGGCCGTGGCTCGTATGCGCAACGAGCTCAAGCTGGAACACGAGCGCTCAAAAGAACAAGAGGAGGAATACGGGCGCAACGAGGCCACCCTACGAACTCAGCTGAAGGACAGCGAAGACAGACTCCGGGAAGTTGAGGCGAGCCTCCTGGAGAGGAGCCAGGCGCTCAGGCAGCTTGAGCGTCAGCAGGCCCTGCAACGAGATCACTTGAAAGAGATACAGAGGTTGCAGGAGAGGCTGCAAGAGGTATCGGCTCGACTAGCCACCACCGAAGAGGGTCAAGCCCTGAAGGAGGAGCGTCTGAGGAATGAGCAGTGCAGCATGCAAGAGAAACATGAGAGGCAGAGACAGAGTCTGTGCAGAAGATTGGCTGAGGCCGAAACTGCACAGAAGGAAGTAGAAGACAGGTTGTTGGAGGCTGAGCTGCAGGTTGAGGCTTTATTAAGAGGGAGACGGGCTTCAGGTGGGACAGATTGCGAGGAGGAAATGTTGAAGCTGCAAGAGCAGTTGGTCCTAGAGTCAAACATGGTTGAGACGCTGAGGGAAAGTGTGCGAAGGCTGGAGGAGGAGAAGGGACGGTTGAGCTGTCGCTGTCAGGAACTCCTCAACCAGATCTCTGAGGCCGACCGCGAACTTAACAAGCTCCGCAATCGGCTGGAAACTGAAGAAGCAGATTACTGTACCCTGGAGCACTCGTATGATAGGGCGACTCAGGAGTTTCAGCAGATGAGGCAGTTTCTCAGAGAGAAAGAAGACGAGATCAAGCGGACTAAAGAGATGTACGAGAGGCTGATGGAAAGTAAAGAGGAGGACCTAAAAGAGGCTCTCATCAAAATGACTGCGCTTGGTAGCAGCTTGGAGGAAACTGAACTGAAATTGCAAGCAAAAGAAGTACTTCTTTGTACAATGAGACAAACTGTTACCACTGAAACTGATCCCTGTCATCCCAAGAAGGATCTAGAAGCCAAACTTGTGGTTGCTGAGGACCGCATCGCAGAGTTGGAGCAACACCTCACTGCCCTGCAGCTAGACTACGCAGATCTGTGCTTAGATAGAGAGGAGCCAAGTAGAATAGTCGAAACGTCATCACACCCACAGCTGTCTATACATGACTCTTCGAAGGACAACCCCTGTGATGATAAAGAGTCTGAAGCCAAGAGACCAAGGATGAAATTTGCAAGGATAGAGTGCCATAAATACGTCAACCCTGAAGGTGCAGAGGGTAAAAGAGACCAAACAAGTAATCGAGATGCAAACCTAGAGCTTCAACCAGTGGACAGAAACATTTCTGACATTGTTTTCTCCCACACTAGCGACCCAGAGAAGTTCATTGCCATCATACACGCACTAGAAACAAAACTCCTCGCCACTGAGGATAAGCTGAGAAATCTCACGCAGAATCTAGACATGCAGCGATCTGAAGAATCATCTGAAATGTCCAAATTCGATACAGAAATGTCAGAAAGCACGTCTTGCTTACAAGAGGAGATTGGTAGTGACGGAAATGAGGTGGAGAGCAGTTCTGCTCTCAAGCATTTTAGCAACGCCTTGTTGTTTGTTGAAAACGGGCGGGAGAAAGTAAGGGCCATGCTAAGGGGCTCCCATGGTGCCACTGACGTACAGCTGCACTCACTGTCAGAGATTGACAGCAATTTGTTTGGTGCCTCTCTGCACATCAAACGAGGTCAAAAGGTTTTGGACCAGCATTCGGCAGCTGTACATCCAGATGAAACCTCAGCGAGCGTAGACGATGAGAGTGTGCTTCTCTTTGCCAAAACCCTGTCCTTTGAAGCCGCGGTTTTGAACAAAATGGCTTCGTTACTACAAACCTCAAAGTCCGACCTGTTGCAAGCTCTTGTTGAGATGTGGGAAGAGTTGGAGCACATTAAAGCGAGCGAGAAGGATTGTCTGGCGGTAGTTTACGCTGACGTCCTGACCAGGAAGTTGATGTTGGAAAGTGCGTTCTGGAAGGAGCTGGAGCAATCTGAGGGGGATACTGCCGGATTTAAAGAGACTGGGGCAACGGGTGGAGATACACTCATGATTAACACCTTATTCAAAGCAGAACTTGCTTTCTCAATGGAAGACCTTAAGCTTTGCCATGAACAGAAATTCAACCTACTCAAAAGGGAGTTAGCTGATGCCCGAAGTAGGCTTTATCAAAGGGAAACTGCTCTTAAACAGATTTTTGATGCTTCAAAAAGCCCAGATTTGAAATCTGTAATCAAGGATGTGAAGAAGGACATTGGTATTGGCAAACAGAAATTAGCTGACATTCGTCCCCCTGAACTCGCCCCCTACATGGAGCAGATTGAGATGGAGGAAGCAAGAGATTTGGCTGAGGAAGTAGTTGATAAACACTTGGCGAGTGTGATATCCTCTTGTGGCGATTGGTCTGTTGTATCATTTCAAAACACACAAGACAGCTTGGCTAAGGAGCTCCAACAACAAGCAGGGATCCTGCAAAGGTATGCCGAGGAGATAGAGAGCGGTGGAAGTCATGCTGCACTGTCTAAAATGGTCCAGTCAGTGTCGGGAGACCAAACATCCTGTAATCTTACAAGTACTTCCCTTTGTATGCGAGAAGCTCTCATACAGGCTCAAGTGGCCTATGTGGCATGCAGGTTACGGGCCATGCATGAGCAGGAGTTGGGCTCCTGTAGGCAGACCAGTCAGAATATGGAAGCTCTGGTCCAGCAGCACGCCTGCAGGGTCACGGAAATCCAGGAAAAATACGAGCTTTCCCTGCAGAAGGAGCGGGAGGTTTTCTCCCAAACCATGGCCGCACTCCACAAGGAGAATGAGACCCTGAAGAGTGAGCTTACCAAGCGTGTGGACCAGCTCGCCCTGCAGCAGGAGCAAGTGGCTCACCTGAAGGACAGCTTCCAGAAGGAGACCGAAGACCTGAAGCAGAAGTGTCAAAACGAACTCAGTCAAGCAGAGCATTGCCGTGCCTCAACAGAGCTGGCCCTCATAGAGACGGCAGCCAACGGTCAGCGAAAGCTCGAGGTCTTACTTTCAGACATGGGCAGCATGGAGGAGCGTCACAGCAGTCACGTTAGGAAGCTGGAGGAGCAGTTCAAGGACAGGATCGTCGAGCTCCAGCATGTTCACCAAGACGAGTTGGATAAGTTACATTCCCAGTATGTCAAACGCCTCCAGAGTGCCAAGAAAGACTCTGAGGTCGGAAACTCGCCTCCTTGTGAGGAGGTGGAGTCACAAATGGAGGAGGAAGAGCAGGGGAGAAGGGAGAGCGCCGTAAACGTGTCAGAGATGGACTCCATGGTGGTTCTGAAGGAGCGAATCGAGGAGCTGGAGACTCAGATGACGAGCATGAAGGACGAGCTGGAGAACAAGCACCTGGAAGGGGATGTGGCCAGCCTGAGAGAGAAATACCAGAGAGACTTTGAAAGTCTGAAGGTTTTTCTACTTTCATTACATCCTAGTAAAATAAATGTTAAAAGAGAGAAAAGTAGATGATTAGTGAGATCTAGTGAGATTTTTCTTCTAACTGTTACTGGGAAATGGTGTGATTTTTATGTTTTTAACTGGAATCAAAAATAAAATCACTGCAACTTTAATGGTGTAACAAAATTTGAACGACGGTACGTGATTTTTAACAAACAAAATTTTAAGCACTTGTTTATTGTCACACCAGATCTGACTTAGCATCCTGTCACGGCAGTAAAATCTAGTTTGGTTGGGGCTATCGCAGAAATTCGTCTCGAGAGTCATTAGCGTACATTTTTGGAAAAATACAAACTGAAAAGGGTAAAACTGCAACATAAACTGGTCATAAATACTTTACTATTGTGCTGATGTTTCTCAAACATGCTCAGTTAATGTTTTACATATTGTTTGATTTGTGAGTTGCTTACAAAGCTGCATCTTGACTGAATAGGTAGATATCTATGTAACATAGTTGACTGGTTGGTTTAAAAAAAAAAACATTGGTTTTATTCTTATCCAACATACTTGTCATTTCAGTACTTATTGGAAAACACACCATTTCCCATGTCCAATTTTTGGATAAACATAGCGTTTAACTCTCTGGCCAACAGCTTCACTGCTTTTAACTGGCTCTACTAACATAGCTGAGCTTTAGAGTTCCTTCTTTCCTGCTTTCACCAATTTCTGCATGCAACTTAAGAAACTAATATTAGACATTTCACCAGATGCATAGTCAAATAAATCACATTGCAGATGATAAAATACATTTAATTGCTGCACAAAGGCCTGAAGTAAAACACCGGACCTTGCTTTTCCTAGACAACATGCGAGCGTGGCTTTACTGCAATGGAAGAAACCCACCAGAAGGTGATAGAAGACATCCAGAGACAGCATCAGAGGGAGATTTCCAAGCTGATGGAGGAGCGAGAGAGGCTGCTGGATGAAGAAACTGCTGCTACTATTGCTGGTATGAGGAGTAGCTTACACGCGTGGTTATTTCGTGCTAAGCGGGACGCTAATTAAACGCGTGGCTGTCCTTTATGTCCTTTATATAGCTATTGAAGCGATGAAAAACGCACACAAGGAGGAACTGGAGAAGAACCAGCGCTCCCAGCTGAGTGGTCTGAACTCTGACATTGACGAGCTGCGCCTGCAATATGAGTGCGTTCTGGTATCTGCACTTGTTTATAGGTTGTGTAAGAGGTTTAAAGGTGCATCTCAGTTCATTAAGAGTCATTTTCAATTGATTAATTTGTCTCAGATTGTCAAATTGGATATGTCAGACATTTATGGCAGTTATCTATCTCTCCCTCTCTCTCTCTATTTAGCTATCTATATCTCTATTTATCTCTCTATCTCTATTTAGCTATCTCTATCTCTCTATTTAGCTATCTCTATCTATATCTCTATTTAGCTATCTCTATCTCTATCTATATCTCTATTTAGCTATCTCTATCTCTCTATTTATCTCTATTTAGCTATCTCTATCTATCTCTCTATCTCTATTTAGCTATCTCTATCTCTCTATTTAGCTATCTCTATCTATATCTCTATTTAGCTATCTCTATCTGTCTCTCTATCTCTATTTAGCTCTCTCTCTCGCTCCCTCTTATATATATATATAAATCTTTGCATAAATTCCTTTCAATATTTCTATTTTTGGCAATAAAAGAAAATCATTTTATTGCTTGAAAATGTTGAATATTAACAATATTACGGAATTTTTATATAAAACTATAAAAATGACCTTTTAAACACAGAAACATGACATTATCGCCCGGTTGTGGCCGACTCAGTCAGCGCTAATGCTGCGTTAAAACCCGATTGCGTGGGGAGTTGAACTTGAGCGTCTACCAATCCGAGAGCGTCTTCCATGTGATGTAGGGACGAATTTTCCAACCGGGGAGAGGAGATTTGGAAGTGCTAATAGTGGATGGATATATTGTTGCTGCTTTCGCTAATTTAAGTGAGAGGAAACTAGCGCCAAAATCGTCAGCACACCTCCCCGAGAAAGTCGAGAAAATCACTAAATAACTGAATTCTTCTGGTATAATTTTCTGATACGGCGCTGAAGAAGCCGACAGCTACGCTCTTCTTGCTTTTTTTAATAAATACGCCAAAGCCGCTCTCTCAATGTCATCGGGCCTTGTGCAAAAAGACCTTTAAAGTGAAAACTTTAAACTGCGAAACAACATTGATGTTTGGATGAGTATAGTTGATGAGCTTTGTTTATCAGGATCCCGTTACCAATCATTGTGACAGTGGCTTCTCTTCATAAATAAATCACATTTTTTAGTATAACCACGTTCTCATTGTTCCATTCCTGCTAATACATGATAATAGAGTAAAACAACGTTTTTATAAAGCAGGCCTTGTATTAAAATTTTGCAGAAAGCTTGTTAGTTTCACAATCTTTGCAATTTTTTTTTTTTTTTATCAACTCAGTTTCTGCTGTAAAACATGTACATTTAGGTAAATCGGTTTAAAATCTGATGCTTTTGTTGTTTAGGGAGGAGCTTCAGTCCATCCACAGGGAACTGGAGGTTTTGTCCGAGCAGTACTCCCAGAAATGTCTGGAGAACGCTCACCTGGCTCAAGCACTGGAGGCGGAGAGGCAGGCCCTGCGCCAGTGTCAGAGGGAGAACCAGGAGCTCAACTCCCACAACCAGGTCAGCAACCTGCCCCCGTCTCGCACATACGGGAACCCGATCCAGTCAGAAGCTCTAAACGACAATTTATGTCCTGCAGGAGCTGAACAACAGGCTGAGTGCAGAAATCACTCGCATGCGCTCGTGTTTCAGCGGGAAATCAGCCCTGTCACCACTCACTCACGGCAAGGACGTGTACGAACTGGAGGTGGGAGGAAACCCACTCGTCTCCCTCAGACTCGCCCTGACTGTTTTGATCCCAATTGCTCCTCGTTGTTTTATAGGTGCTGCTACGGATAAAGGAGTCAGAGATCCAGTATCTGAAGCAGGAAATCCACTCTCTGAAGGATGAGCTGCAGTCTGCTCTGAGGGTGAGTAAAACCCCACGTCGTGACTCGCAGTTCACTGGAGGTCGGTTTGAAACCCGTTTTGTGCTTCGCTTCAGGACAAGAAGTACACCACCAACAAATACAAGGACATCTACACGGAGCTGAGCATCGTGAAGGCGAAGGCTGACTGTGACGTCAGCAAACTGAAGGAGAAGCTGCTGGCTGCCACCGAGGCTTTAGGGGAGAGGAATGTTGACGGCGCCGTTACGTCTGGATACGGTGTGTTGCCTTTAAAGTGGGTTTCAGTCGGTTCTGGAACAGAAACGCCGACGAGAGTCGCACTTTAGACTCGACTGTAGCCCAAGGTGATACGATGTTTTCCTGACATACGGACTCCGACTCACCTTCCCAGCTTACGTAATCTAAAGGTGGCTGATAGTTTTCTGCTCTGCGAACAAACTCAAAATAACTTTTTATTTGTATTTTATACTTGTACCGATCCACCCACTAGTTATTTATACGCTTTGTTTGCTTCCGTTCAGTTTTGTCTGACAGACCGCATTCACACTTTCTGCCAGCCTTTGTGGTAACTGTATAAATGTTTACCAATCGTTTTATGTTCCAGTTTAACAGTTTTAGTTTCTATCCTTGCCAGGGCTGCACGATTATGACTAAAATAATAATTGTGATTGTTTGGATCAATATTGTAATCACGATTATTCATTGTGTCTGGAAAAAAAAAAAAATTTCTTGCACCAGCAATTACAATTTTGTAAAGAATGAAACTTAATATTATTTAAAATAGGTGAGTTAGTTGTGTCGATCAGCTGGGCAGACGCAACTCTTTTGCACTATTTGTATGTAACTTCTTCCTGTTTTTTGCCACTTGCCCTAAATCCGAAACAAATCCAGATAATATACACTTTTGTTCTTTCGCCTGCGATAATATCTCTTCTCTTTGCCCATCAAAGACGCCGCCCAATAACACTGAGGCGCAAGTGAGCAGCAGCCAGCAAGACTTTCTGCCCGCCTGTTCGGAAGTGTTATTACGCTCACATTATAGTCCAAGTTTAAGGTGTTATAAACTACAGTAGAATAAAAATAAGGAGGGAGAAATTCCCTGGGATTATCCTTTAGCCATCTATCCATCTGTCTGTCTGTCTGTCTGTCTGTACATCTATCAGTTTATCCGTCTGTCTGTCTGTCTGTCTGTCTGTCTGTCTGTCTGTCTGTCTGTCTGTCTGTCTGTACATCTATCAGTTTATCCGTCTGTCTGTCTGTCTGTACATCTATCAGTTTATCCGTCTGTCTGTCTGTCTGTCTGTCTGTCTGTCTGTCTGTCTGTCTGTCTGTCTGTCTGTCTGTACATCTGTCTGTCTGTCTGTCTCTATTTCTCTCTTTCTCTCTCTCTCTCCATCAAAATGTTTCTTTGCATAAATTCCTTTGTATATTTTTAACGAGGGAATATTAAATGATAATTGACTAAAAAATGACTGGTAATTAGAAAAAAATAAAAAAACAAATGTTGACTTTTTAGATTCAGATTTGGATTCCTCACTTACAGCAATGCAGAATTAAGATTTCACTGATATCTGGGATTTAATTGGAGCAAATTTCTAGTAGATGTTAAAGATTAGAGACTTGACTTGTGACTGTTGCTGATCAGGACCAATACAATTTGAGATATTTATTGTTATAAGCTGAGATTTTGTCAATGACTTTGTTTTTTTTATGCGTTTTAGACATCATGAAATCAAAAAGTAACCCTGACTTCATTAAAAAGGAAAAGATCACCTCCAAGCAGCTGAGAGGCCTGAGGTCAAAGGTGAGTCATGTTCTTCCGGCTGATTGTGGCGTTTCAGTGTTTGTTCCTCCTCCTGAGCCAGATGTGTTTTTTAAGAAGTCAGCTCTGTACGTTTTGTCACGCGTCTGTTTTGTCCATCAGTCTATCACTGAACAGGTCTCGTGGGATAGCTGACAGCCCCGCTATGGGGGGGGGATTTCCCCCCACAACCCCAGCCTACAGATGTGCTGTAGGTATAGCATGAAGCAGAGCCAAGCATGAGCCTAACTATCCTCACTCACAGCGTTTCTTTCCTTCCTTCTACTCACCACTAAAAGTTGGACGTTTCGTACGAACCTCAACTTTTTGCTTTCCTTACAGTTAAAACTTGTTTTATCATTTACTTTTTTTCAATATTTCTCCATTTATGTTTGTGTTTCATCCTTGCAAACATTTTCACATAAAAAAAAAACAACTCGGGGAACTTCTTTGGGTTTATTTTTATTTTGAGAAAGAAAATGATGCAAAATATGAATCTGAAAAGTGTGGCACACATTTTTATAAGGCCCCATTTTCTCTTGATACCTCTAAATAAAATCCAGCAGCCTTGTGAGGCTGTGAAACTTAAAAGAGATTTTTGCCTTATAAGCAGACATTAAGGCAGAAATAACAGGCATTTACTTCACATCTATATAATTATTAAGGGAAACATGAAGAACTAGTGGTTAAAATCCCCTAAGAGGCACAAACTTATGTTGGTTGTGAGTGAAAAAAGCTGTCAGATGAGTTTAATTACTCGTTAGATCACAAACTGGGTTCCATCACGTATGATTGAATATCTAACTGTGTATATCTGGCTTCACAGAAAAAAACTGGTTCTGCAGCTTTGTAAAAATATTTAAAACAAACTGAAATCAACAGCGATCTCCTTTCACAGTGATCACTTTGTTCTCGTCTGTCACATGACGCCGTCTTTGTTATTCTTTTGTGTAACACGGAACCATCGTTTCCTCACCTCTGGTGTGTTTCCTGTTGTGACCTCATGTAGGAGCACAAGAGTAACCAGGAGTGCTGTTGTTTATGTTCGACAGAGCCTGAAAGAAGGACTGACTGTGCAGGAACGCATGAAGCTTTTCCAGGCTAAAGACTCCAGGAAGATTTAGGTTTCCCCTGTTCTCTGTTCGCATCGCCGTGGATTGCGCAGACCGACGCTTCCTAACAAGAAACGGCTCGACACCAATCCATGGAGAAAGCTCTTTTAGCTTCCATTCCTCCAAGTTGTATCATTTTTATCTGATTAACTGGATCCCAGATGATAAATCCTGTGATTTGATCTATTTTAAAAACATCAACAGACAAAACCTTTATGACTCAACTTACCACACGACACAGTATAAATCGTATCTAACTGCCGCTGCTGTATTTTATTCCTGTTACAGTGTTTGTATCTGACGGTTTTGTCGTGGTCGGTGTTGCACCAGCTAAGCTGTACGTAACTACTGGACGTGTGTGCGAAAGCGTGCGGTGGTGATCGGCGAGGCGCCTGCTGTACTTTGGTGTGACGCTTCAGAGCGAGGGGGGGGGGTGGCACTTACCGCCTGACTTCTTGAGGAAGTTTGTGTGTTTTTTATATATTTTTATTAGCGATCTAAAATCGTCATAGATGCTACAGATCAGGCTACGAATCTACAATTATGCTCCCCTTATAAAGTGTTCATCAATAGTTTAGAGATATGCTATGAACTCTTTTGTAAACATTTTCTAAATTACTATTAAATGTTTATTATGCATTCATTAATGACATGAAGGAACCAGAAGAGTTTTATTAAACATTTCAGACTGAATTATAACCTTACAAACATGGTAAGTAGTTGTAAAAAGAATTTTTTTAAGCATATTTACAGATACGTAAAATGTGATATTATATGCTGCAAAAATAAGTTTATAAATACTTGTGAATACAACATATTAGCTTTAATATTACTACTCTAAATGAAATGTATGTATAATTTGGCCAGAAACCAGTCAGTTTTATCTTTTGATTAATCCTAATCCAAAATAAACAACTATTTCTGATTTGTAAAGTGTTTATAGTTTGATAATGTATTGAACATCTATTTATTAGCCATCTACAAGGGGAGCAATATAGTAATGCTGTATCCAGATCAGTTATCGCAGCTCAACCAAACATGCTAACCTGTGTCATTTTTAAAGTGTGATGATGGATTTCTAGTTACTTTTATTTTTAAAGCTTTCTGACTCTGTGATGACGCGCTCTTAAACCTTTTAGGACCTTGCATGATCGCCCACGCCGATTCGAGCGGCAGCATGATTTTTGTTTTGATGCTTTAGTGGTGAAACCTTTTACAATTGATCCAGCTTTGCTTGTTTGCAGACCCCACTGTTGTCGAGATTTGAGATGTTTTACTGTAAAGCTGCAGTCCAAAAGCACTTGGCCTCCACGAACCCGCTCCCTCTGATCTAGATGTTCCTCCGCTGAGTGAAGAATAAACGCCATGAAACCCGTGCAGCTATGGAAAAACACTGTAAAGTAATCGAACCACACGTCGTACATACGAGGATGCCACACAGAAGACTTCTGTTTTGTTTTAAAACTTTTACCTTGCTCAATAGCTCTATATGAAATATATATATATGAATATTTTTTATTTCTATTTGAAATTATGTCTAATAAATGAAGTGTTTGAAAACAAATCTTGTTTGTCTGTAAAGATCTAGAAGCATGTAGCCTGTTTGGTGTCATTGGAAAAACACAACATCAAGTCAAAGATTAATAGCCGGTTGGAATGATTATCGCTTCAGTTTCTGATTTCATTTATGTTCCAAAATCTGCTGAAGAGCGAGTTTCTTTTCTGAAAATAGTCTTAGCTGTAATATTTCCCCAATTAGGAATGTAAATGAGCATTTATGCTGACATGAAGGGTTTAGTTTGTGAGTGTAAAGTTTAATCAAATATAGAGCTAGAACAGCTGGAAAGGACCAAGTTAATTAAATTCAAAATTAAACATTTCTGAGATTATTAGTCTGAATTCGACACACGAGGTCGATGCCGCTGACCTCAAACCGTTCTCACATGTTATGACATTTTTGCCTTTAACCTTGTTAAAGTGATACTACAGAAGTTTCAGTTTTGGTTGATTTTTGGCAGCCCACTGTGGATAAAAGCGGTAATGTTTTAGCCTGAAGGAAGACTGCATTTCCCATGAGCACCAGCGCATAGCGTGGTAAAATCCTGGTGATGAATCTAGTTGTGGGGAAACGATGTCAGATGATGATGTTGGAGATAAGAAACGGGGGAAGTGACGTATGCAGTAAAGCAGTCAGCAGATTTGTAGTTGTTTTGTGTGGAAGGCGGGGTTCCTGCCACCCTCCTCAAAGTTGCTTAGTGGCTGTTAAAGCGTCACTCGACGAGCTGTAAGTCGATGTATGATAATTTATATATATATATACATATTTTTATTATAAACTGAATTTGATTGCTCACTTCAGGCTCAGGTGGGGTTTCCATCTCCAGCAGCTTCAAGTCGAAGACCATCACAAGGCAACACCGAGACGAGCAGGACAAACATCAGTGCATGTGTGTAATTTCACCCAAGATCAGTCTACAGAGAACAGTTTACATGCACGTGTAAGGAGTACCTGGAGAGAACCCACATGTCTAAAAAAACATTTTAACAGTTATATTAAAGGGTAAAATTTCTCAGAAAGTGAAGCTCATGTTACATATACTTATTACACATAGACACAAATTCCGAGTGAGTGATTTTGAATTTACAGAAAATGAAAATACATTGAGGGAGGAAAATATGACTCTAAACCCCAGGAAGGATTTCTGAGCCTTGAAACATCTCAGGTCTTTCAGCCAGACTCCATCACGGGGGAAGATCGAGAGCCTTGGGTTAGAGATTGAGGCTAAATGTTAAATATTAAATAGTCTGATGTTAAATCTAGAAGAAAAAAAAACATTCCTCAGATTTTTAAGCTCATTTTACGTTAATAATTAATAGGAATACAATCAAAATACAATAAAACAGGAACACAAATATTTGTTTTACCTAAAAAGCAATAAGGTATTTTAGTAAATTAATTTAATATCAGATCTTTTTTGTCTGAGTAATTCATTTCTGGATATTGGATATTTTTTTTACATTATTCAAACCAGACGAGG
Organism: Orestias chungarensis; assembly: GCA_032876305.1. Taxonomy (NCBI): domain Eukaryota; kingdom Metazoa; phylum Chordata; class Actinopteri; order Cyprinodontiformes; family Cyprinodontidae; genus Orestias; species Orestias chungarensis. The sequence continues at coordinate 43,738 of JAVLVB010000421.1, read as the reverse complement.
TTAAAACTACAACGTATTTGCTGTTTGTTCAGTAAATGACAGATTTTATATTCTTTACACTCAATTTAATGATTATTTGAAGCAGAGCTCAATAATCCTGACGCCTGTTTTCAGATTAAAAGTTCATTTTGTGTGTTAGTGGTGTTGAGTGGGTTTAGTCTAAATGGGATGCCAGACAGTTCATGTTGCAGTTCTCCAGTTTGGGCGTTTGAACGCGCTTAAGTGCAACTTTGGATTTCATCATATTGCAGCACCTAAAACATATTAAGGACCTAAAACAAATCTAATTAATTTTCTCTAATCTGTTTGTGTTTACTCTTAAATAAGTACACAATTTTATATCATGCATTCAAAGTTTAATGTGCTGTTTTGCACACTTTGAACTGACAGAAACATTCGGCCTCCAGATGTGTCCAGTGTTCACCTTTTGACGCAGCCGTGCGGAAAATATACTACTAATAAAACTATATGTTATATGGAGGACCAAACCAGACTTATTAAAAAATACAGAAAATATACTTTTCCTTTTCGTTGTACATGCATTTTTGTCTTTATTTATTTAAAAATAGATTTATAATTTTCTCCCCAGAGGTTTTTAAAAAAAAAATTATTTCCATATGTTGCTTTTACATCGTTTTGTCTCTTTTTACTTCACCGTATGAGTTTCTGCCTAATTACACACAAAACAAACCCTGCATCTCCTTACCTGGTCCAGCTTTGCCTCAGATTTTTAGCAATAGTTTGAAACATTTTGTTTCCAGTGTCTGTGTGAAGGATGAATAGCGATGAGGTTATGAATCTACTGTAATTGTGGTAAAACAATGTCAGATGATGATGTTGGAGATAAGAAACGGGGGAAGTGACGTATGCAGTAAAGCAGTCGGCACATTTGTAGTTGTTTTGTGTGGCAGGCAGGGTTCCTGCCACCCTCCTCAAAGTTTCTTCGTGCCGGTTAGAGAGATACAGACCCCCTCTGGCCATGACAGAGGCGTCATTCAACGAGCTGTAAGTGGACGTATGATAACAAAAGTTCTGAAGATATTCTATGAAGGTTCAAAAGTTACTTAGTGTTGCTTAAACTAATAATAAATGTTGACAAACTAAATTTTTTTAGAAAAGAATCTATATTAATCATCAAGAGCTGCTGTGAGATTGTAGCCAACGTTGCTTTAGTTCAATTTTGTCACAGATAATTTAGATAATTTATACTTTTTGGAAATCTTTTAGTTTCTGTTTTTAAATAATTAAATTTAGGTTCATTTGCCTAAAAATCTGGTTCCTGCTCTTCGTAGTGGATTCGGGTTTATCTCACTTATGCATTTCTTTCATTCTGCTTAAACTAAGTCGTTATATTTAGTAAATTTCCCATTTCTAGTGCAGATAAAAACAGAAAAAACAAGTAAATGGCTCCAAACTTAGGAGTAAAACAGTTTTAATAAAGCAGAACATTGAGGAAACGTTGAGCCACAGTTTAACCCACTAACGGAGCCAGATGTTGCTCTCCTCCAACGTCTGACTCTTTTTTGTCCTTCAGGGCGTCTCTCAGCCTGACCCACAAGGCGTCCCGCTCCAGCAGGTTCTCAGGCAACAGCAGGTAAGTCTTCCGGTGCAGAATCCTTCGCAACCTCATGTATGGAGACAGGAAGTGCTCAGGAATCTCCTCCAGGAACACCATCAGCAGGACGTCGCTCCCGTCACACAGCGGCCTCAGACTGGCCAGCTGGAACTACACCGAACACCAGTCGCAGCGCAGGTAGGACCGCGTCACCACGCAGGTAGGACCGCGTCACCACGCAGGTAGGACCGCGTCACCACGCAGATCATGTGGCGAGACGCATAGATTGCCGCCTCGATGTTCTCCATAACCGCAGCACCGGGCCGGAAGTCCCTGTGGTGGAGGCACAGCCGGAGTCTCGCCTCACCAGCAGCGACCAAGCCCTCCAGGTTAGGCTGCAGCTGTCCCACCACCCAGCCCTCGTCTTTGGAGCTGTAGGAGACGAACGCGTCGTACTTGCACTTGACCTCAACGCCTCTCCTTCCTCTAAGCTTGGCTTTGGCCACGAGCAGCAGGAGATGCAGCGCCGGACCCTGAAGCTGCCAGGCCAGACACACAAACACCAGCAGGAGGTCCATCACAGAGCAGGCGACGAAGAGAGCCAGCGACATCTCGGCATAGGAGCAGGCCTTGTCCTCGAACTGCCGGTAGCCGGACTTCCTGCTGGTGTCGCACTCCAGGTTGTACAGGTAGGGCACCTGGGTGAGATTCGGGGACGGCAAAAACAACAACCAGGAGCCGTGAGTGAGCTGCCACCGAGAGGTTTGGATGCTCTGCATCAGTTACCTGAATCTGAGCGTTGTTTGTGGCCCAGGTCTTGAACCAAGTGTTATCACAAGTGCAGCTTAGGGGTTTTTCTGAGACGTCAAAGACTTCCAGCCTGGAAACACAAACAAACAAGCGCACTGGTTAATATTCAATCATTTGTGCAGTTTTTTAAAATGCATAGATTTTTTTCAAATGGGGTTTCGACCAGTTGAAGAAAGACGAGTTCACAGTTCTGGAAAACCCCAGGAATAAATGGTAGCAGTGACCGACTGAGGTGCTGAAGGGTTTTTCAGATCAGGAAAACAACTCCCAGACGCCAACAACAACTGGATTCAGTGATGACTTTAAGGCAAAAGCCTAAAACACGAGCGGTTCTTGTTATAGTGGAAATAGTTTCGCAAGAGAAAATGATGGGATCCCTCATGTTAGGCTGAAAGGCTTCAGGCACAGTTGTGCAATTACTCCCACTTGGCCTGTAATTCACATCATAGTCAGGCCTCAACTATGAGAGACAAATCAGGCTGTCACAGTCCTGTAACTCCTTATCTGTACAAAAGACACCTACCCACAACCTCAAACAGCCAAAGACGTCAAGCTCAACTATGGTGAAGACCAGAGAGCTGTCGAAGGTCACCAAATTGTAGATCTGCACCGGACTGGTTAGACTGAATCTGCAATAGGCGAGCAGCTCGGTGTGAAGAAATCCACTGTGGGAGCAATAATCAGAAAATGGACCTCGTGAGTGACCTGCAGAAAGCCGGGACCGACCTTACAGAGGTTACCATCAGTAAAACACTACACCGCCAGGGACTCAGGTCTGTACATATATTCCAGGCGCGTCTGAAGTTTGCTAGAGAGCATTTGGATGAGTATCTGGAGAATGTCGTATGGTCAGATGAAACCGGGACGACTGGTCCCTGCACCTGAAGGAGTGAAACGTAGCCGGGTCTTCCAGGAAGCATGTCAAGGTCCTGGAGTGGCCTTAGCCAGTCACCAGCTCTCAAACCCCATAGAAAACCTTCGGAGGGAGTTGAACGTCGGGTGGGTGCCAGCCTTGTAAAGACTGACAGGAAACGGTTGACCTCTTACATGGCCAACAAACGATATTTAACAAAGCATTAAGATTAACTTAATTTTTGACCCATATTTGCAAAGAAATTGTTCAAAAATCAATGTGTCTTATAATTGAGTTCTGACTATGATGTCAATTACAGGCCTTTTTAAGTGGCAGCTGACCAAATACTGTTTTTCCCCACTGTATGGGAGGATTATATGGATTCAAAATCATGTTACCAGTCCTTTAAATGGAAACTAACAAGTTCAGATACTAATACTCTTACTGACATGTGATTGAAACATGGGAAATATTTCCATGTAGATCTGTCTGCCGATACATAAAATAAATTAATTACAAAATCGCTAAATTCAATCAATCAGGGAGGTCATTTTATTGAGTTCAAACCTTATTTATGGTTTTATTGTGGACGTCAAACATTGCTATAAAATTACAGATTAAAATAAAGTCCTTATAAACATAAAGTAATGATAAGTCCGTATTTGACACAAAACTTTATTAAGCCGTTTACTGTCAAGGTTAAAATGTATTGTCATTTTTAGTCTGTAAGAATGAAAGCAGTCCCAGGTAGGTAAAGGTAAAAGGGCTGATTCTGTGTACGGCAAGCGACGTGCGCCAAAACAATGCGATTTTTCCAGGGCACTAATCTTTCTTTTTGAGAAAAGGTCTTTAATTTCCAAGCTGTGGAGAAGTCAGAGAACGTAGCGCTACTGGTGCATACTGGCCCACTTTTAGCACCAGTTATCTCGATATCTTGTGGTACCATCTCGTTAAAAGTAACTAAAAAACACTCATTTAAAACTTTTTCCGTGTGAGAACGGCAAATTAAATATAGGTTTTCTTCCCTCGTGCTCCCTCCTTCAGGTGTTTCTTTTATATTTTGTATTTTTGTTTCATCCGTAGAATAAAATAAAGTTAAGAAATACAAAGCCTCCAGCTGGTGATTTGATTCCAACGTTTCCGACTGCAGCTCCAGTTCTGTGTTGTTGGGCAGATTTATGGGCAGGAAAGCCGCTCACGTTTCAGATGCTTCAACGATGAGGAGCCTCCGCTGAAGGATCTGAGCATGTTCAGGGACAGATCGATGGATTCAATGGCGGGCAGCAGATTAAAGAGCAAACGTTGGACACCTGAAAGGTGGTTTTGGCTGAGAAGGAGGAATCTCAGACCGGTGAGACCCTCAAATGTTTTCGAGTGGATGTGAGAGATGTTGTTGCAGGTTAGGTTGAGAGATGTCAGTAAATGAAGGCCTTTGAATTCTTCTCCTTTCAGAAAGAACATCTTATTTTGACTCAGGTCCAGTCGTTCCAACCAGAGAACGATCCTGGTGGAACGACAATGATCTTGTTCCTGGACATGTTGATCCCAGTTGTGTTTTCGGAAAAGTCAACTATGTTCCTGTCGAAGCACCACATGTATTTGGAACCCCCCCGATTCTGGGAGCAGCTCCTGAAGCCGAAGCCGCCACAGGAGGAGACGTTTAGCAGAAGAAGAAGCAGAGCTGCTCGCACCATGTTTGAGATCTGCAGATAATCATCATGAGGAAGTTTGGGTTTGCCTGCAAGAAACAAACTAACTTCATAATCAAAATTAAAACAAAGCCTTTGGTTTTATTCTTGCAGGGGAAAAAACTTTGTAACCTTTTAAACTGTATTAATAACAATTAAGTTTTATTATTAAGACAGAATAAAACAGCAAATGTTAATAAAATCCAAACAAAAGTATATTTTGTGAACTTAATATGCAAAAAAAAATTTATTTTGGTCGAAAATGTTGAAAGTTAGATCAAAAATTAAGGAACGTTCCCTTCTGCTCTGTCGGTGCACCACTACTAGCCTTAGACATCAACTTGTCTTAGTTTAAATCCTGCAGCTAATTCTTAAAAATACGAGCTTTCAGACTTCACATTAACATTTCGTTTATCCGTGCAGATTTCTTTAAGCTTTCTGTTGCTCGTCCACACGAGGGAGCCGACAGCTTTGGCTCTGAAGCTGAGGTGAGGAAATTTAGTCAAGGAAGGCTGAGCTGTCTTCAAAAAGCAGAGACACAGCAGAGACACAGTTTGCTTTAGCGCTGCGGCAGAAGCTGTTTTTAAGAGGAACCAGGCTGGATGTGATGGAGCAGAGATAAACCAATAGAAGTCAGTTGGCCTACATAGTAGTAACACAAGGAAAAGCTGAATGTGTATGAAAATAAAAGGCTCACACGATAAAAACATCAAACAAATTAATAGTGTTCAAAGCAAAGCCTTTTTTTCCTATTTAATTATCAGGAGATGACATTTAAAGTATAATAACCTTTTATTTATTGGCAGCATCATGAAGGACAATGTATAGAAACATATAAATAATACATACCTGCAGTTTCACCAATACAGTAATTAAATTTGTCATTAAATCATGAAGTTATGATATTCTTATTTCCAAATATATTTAATAATTTCTTGATGTATTAATTTATTTAGCAGGTATGTATTTCTTGATATACGTATTTATTTAATTCCAAATTTATTTGTTACATGATGTATTTATTTATATATTTCCATATATGTTTATTTAATTTTGTCACCCTTCACCCTCCATAGTAACAAAGGGACAGGAAACATGATAAATCCAGGACAATCAAGGTAAAGAGGAAGAAGAAAAGAAGAAAAAAGAATGCTGATAAATATGTGAAGAAACACAACCTTCTAAAATGGTTTTTTGCTTTCATTCATTTTTGATAAGTGTTATTTTTCTTTAGAATATCACTTTTATTAACCAAGTTTTGTTAAACACTCTACATGAAATATTTAATGCATGCTGTGTCGTACATTGTTTAGTTGGTGGTTTTTTGTAGCTTCTTCTCCACGGCAACACTGCTGGTTGGATGCTTCACTGTTTTCTTTTTTATTAATTTCTGAGCTATAGGAGAACCCAAGCAGCTCGAACTTGGCAGCTGACCGGGAGGATGAGCATTATATTTAAAGCAACACCAAGTAACTTTTCAACCTTCATAAAATATCTTCATAACTTTTGTGATCATAGGTCGACTTACAGCTCATTGAATGACGCCTCTGTCATAACCAGAGGGGGTCTTTATCACTTTAACCGGCACTAAGCAACTTTCAGGAGGGTGGCAGGAACCCTGCCACGCTAAACAACTACAAATGTGCTAACTGCTTTAACGTCATACATCACTTCTCTCATCATATGACATTATTTCACCCCAATTAGATTCATCACCTCATCGCTATTCATCCTTCACACAGACACTGGAAACAGAAATGTACTTCAATCCAACTGATCAGGATTTTACCAAATTATGCGCCGGTGCTTATGGGAAATGTAGTCTTCAGGCGCAACATTACCGCTTTTGTCCACAGTGGCCGCCAAAATTGTCCTTAACTGATTATATTTTATAGTGATTAATGAAAAACAATGTTTTATCTTATAATACTAACCTATTTTACTTTTCCTTTATTTTAGTTTGGATTCAGGGCTTCCATGGAGCAGCAGTCCTCTGTTCACCAGCAAAGTTGGAGGTCTCTTTATCTATTGACGCAAAAACATTAATCATTGATTTGATTCAGCCGTTTGGGAGCAGAGATGCAAACCTTAAGTTGCAGCTCAGTGGCGCTCCATGACTGAGGTTTCCAACCCTTCCATTAACTGAATTAGATACAAATGCAAGCCAGACTTTGATTACTTTGTAATCGAGGAACATCACAGAATGCAAAATGTTCACATTACATTCATTCTTTTGATGTTTTGATCTGTATTTTATCGTTTTGCTGTTATGTTTGATCAGAATAAAGTGATTTTAAGGTGATCACACCCTGTTGTCACCTCTTCAGGTGGAACAATGCACCGGTGTCTCGTCTGATCCTGGCAGCTGACCTTTCTCGTCCTGATTCGAGGGTGATGGTGGTGAAGGCGCCTCAGAATGTCCCACCCCTCCCTTCCTCTGAGCAGTCAGAAAGCTTTAGGTTTTGCGTATAAAGGAGCTCCGGCCTGTGGCCCTGACCTTTCCAGTGAGGGGGTCTCCGACCTTCAGGAGGAGAAGTACAGGTACCCAAACTCAGGCTGGTTTGGCTTCAGGAGCTGCTTCACCTTTATCACTGCAGACCTGTTAAGAGATGTGCTGCCACCTTAAATTTTTGTCTTTTTTGGTGATAAAAACTACAAGAAGAACATTTTCTATTGTTCTCTGTTCTCATGGTGTTAATGTCTGGACATCGTGTTATTACATCCTGTAGTGAATCCAGTTTTATAGATAAACCAATTAAAAAAGGACTCTAACGGTTTATACATTGTATAATACATTTTTTTATTCATCAAATTAAATGAAGCTGCCTAACAAACCATGATATAAACATCCTGTCACTTTAAAACGTTTTTGCACTAATTACATTTGTTGGATTTACATTATTTTACACATTTGTGTACAAGATTGTCTCACAGCATGATTCCTAATGGACTCAACTGTTCAATTTACACAGAAATGGGTTCAAATTAGGGTTTCTTTGCATGCTTTCATCTTATAAAGTGCAAACACCGTAGTTTAGCTATCTGGAGGCGTCAGAGGACTCGAGGGATACTGGCCTTCCAGTCGCTGGATAGATGAAGGTCTCTTCGGACGTTTGATGGAGGGGGGAATGTCCGTAAACACGACCGATCGGCTGTCGGGGCAAAGCAGGACGCTCGAATCCGCTTCGCACTTGGTGGTCCTGCCCGGCCACAAGGCGTCGGCGGACCTCAGGCCGAGACCGCCTGGAGGCAGATCTTCGGTGTTCACGACCGACACCTGACTCATTTTGATTAGCATGTCCAACGACTGCTTACGCCTCTCCAGTGACGCTCTGATCAGCCGCCTCTCGCTCTCGTCATCTTCCTCTTTCTCATCCTTCTTTTCTTCCACCTCCTGGTCCTCCTCGTCCGTCTCCATGGCGCCGGCCTTAAGACCATCGTCGTCTCTCGTAGTTTGCTCACCAGGTGAGTTCATGGACTCCCTCTTCAGCGACAGATCGAGAGGTCCGTCGCTGTGGCCGGTCGTGCGCTCCAGCGCCAGGTGAATGTGGGAGAGTTCGCTGCGGATTTTGTTCAGGTGCTCCCACAGGTGACGCTGGGCAGGAAGGTCCTCCTTCTCAAGGTGAGAGATCTTGCGCTCTGCCTCTTGGTATTCCAGCAGAGCCTTGGAGAGATCGGTGAGGAGAGCAGCCACAGACTCTGACGCATCCACTTTGACGGCTCTGGAGGAACCCGAGTCCTGGCCGTTGCCTCCAGCACCACCTGACAGGGACGACATTTCCCTATTGGTACTGATGAGCGATTTGTTGAGCCAGGTGTCACTGTGCCTGGTCTGTGGCTGAGAATCCTGTGAACTGAAATAAGAGATTAATAGTTTTAGATCAGAAATCTGAGGAATTAGAAACTCTTCAGTACTTAAGTATTCACGTATACAAATAAAACAAATATTTCTGGGGATCTCTACCTGGTTTGTGGGAGATATTTGTCAGCTGATGCCGTCTGGATGTTCCTCAAAAGGTCTAAAGTGAAGTCCATGGCTTGCTTCTTTTCGGGTGACTCTGGGCCCCTTAAAGGACCTCCCGTCCTCTTGATCCCACAGGTCAATTTGCCCTCCTTGGCTGTGGCTTGTATCTTATCCCCCCCTCTGTAGCCCTTTTCAGGTGAGTCTCTCTGCTGTGACCCCCAGCCAGCAGGGGACACAGCACTCCCTGGCCTCAAAGCAGGAACTTTCCAAAGACCAACTTTAGGCTGAAAGCCAGACAGAGGACTTGCATCCACACTCCTTGCTGGGGTCTTGATTGATTTGCTGATTTCAGTTTGAGTGCTAGTTGGTCCAAAGGTGTGCCCACACAGAAAGGGGTAGTAGAAGCGAGGGGGGATGAGAGCTTTGTCTGCATGAGTGCTGGATGCTGGGTGCATCAGCTGAGTGGCGGATGCCAGAAAGGGAAGCTGGGTGAACTGTGCGTGGGTCTGAGTGGCGACCCCGCAAGCTGCAGTCGGGATGGCTGAGTTCATGTAGGAGAGCAAGCTGGGGCTGATGGGATAGCCAACTCCCAGCACCGACAGGTCGAGTCCTGTGGGATCTTGGTACTCCATAAGGCTGGATGGAGGAGGGTAACATGAGATTGAACTGCTAACCCCCGGCTGAGCACCTTCTGCTTTAGCTTTTGTGTGGCTTGATGCAAACAGTCGCCAATGCTCGGACAGGAGCCCAGGATTCGCCAGACAGGTCTTCGGTAGCTTGTAGTGCCACAGTTGGGCTTCTACCTCTGCAGAGCGAGCTCGCAAGAGCTGATCTTCGAGAGAAAGCATGTCAGCCATAAGCAGATCTGACTCTGGCTGTTTGCTCCTTTTCGTTGAGGCCTCGGGAGACTCTCCTCCTCTACTGTTGCTGGAAAGTGCTTTGGCCATTCTACTGATTTCTGCTTGTTCCTTCTGCCTTCTCTCTTCATCATCTTCTGCTCCTTGAGCTTCTCTACCCTCACTGTCTTCCTCCTCAGACCTTTGTTGTCCCCGTGTCTCCTCAATGCGTATTACCTGCGCTAATTCATCTTTCCCCCCAGCCTGCAAGCCTTGCGCCTGCTGGAAGGGTCGCAGCTGGTCCGGGTGCAGGATGTTGCCCTTCTTGTACGGCCAGTCCGACTCAATGAGTAGAGACAGGGAGTTCTTGCAGAGACTGTACTTCATGTGGTTGTACAGGTGGGATTTCTCCATGCAAGTGAAGGGACACTGGAAGCATTTATAGTTGTAAGGTTTGCCCCATGGTCGGGGGATGTAGTGCGGCTTCTTTGGTTTTCGCTCTTTGTGTTTGCCGACAGACATCACTTTGCAAGCTTCATCCTTTGACATGATTAAAGGTTATTTCGAGTGCAGATGCGGTAGAACTCAACGTTTTGAAGCTAATCTAAAGGCTTTGCTTTGCTATGATGCATCTCATTTGACGCAGCTCTTCATTCAAGCTTGTGAGATGAGGAACATGGATCCTCTTGTTGAACTTGCACTCCTACAAAACAAAGAAAGACCAACTCAGACCAAGAAGAAAACTAATTTCAAGTGAAACAAGTTTGCAAGTATCGGCCAGTTTCTCTTATCTGCCTAAACTGAGTTTGGCCACCAGTCTAATTGCAGGAAGGTCTGTGCTGCCTCTCCTTTGTTGTACCTGCCACTACTCATTAACTCCACTGCCGCACCAGGCAGTAGCAGGGCCCGGGGCCAGGGGGGCTAAAAGAGCTGTCACGGGGGACCCTGCACCTGTGCAGCGAGGCTAGGGTACAGGCCCTCGGAGGGAAGCTACAGGCACATACATCCTTAAGATGGAGTGGAGCTGGTAGGAATGGAAGAGAGGTTGGGGGTTTGAGGCCGGACTGCTAATGAGAGAGCCTGGCATCATGCCTAAAGGGCGTCATTAGTGCCAGGGCCGAGATCTGGGTCAGGACGTGGTGGATAAGTGCAACTGCTATCGCCCTAATGCTCCATCATTTAGTCCGGTCATCACTGAGTACCTGAAAAAGATTTTGACGCCTCAACTTCTATAGATTCCTTAGATTTCTCGCCATAGAAGAAGGATTTATTCATAACAATCAATCAATGGAAAAGTGTTTGTTGATATTTAATAGATTAAATCCAGCAGGTTTCTGAATGTTTTCACTGATCTTTTGATAGTTTGTCCTTAGTTGTTATCTCTAGCTCTCTGATGTTGGACGTCCTGCTTGTAATCACTCTCATATTTAGCTCTCATCGTCAGATTCAAGATCAGACCACTCCACAAGAAACATGTCAGTATAGTTAAAACATTACTTTAAAGCTGAATGGGCCATGGGTGTGGATGATTTTTTGTTGTTCTGTAAAATATGCTTGTACTGTCCTGCATAATTTAGTTTCCTTTATGTTTGCTTATGTTCATTTTACGTCTGCATGACTTTACTTTATAGACCTGCAGCCTAATTGGAGGAGCAGGAGATCGGGAAGTGGGGATTTTTTAACAAATGGATCATATCTGAGAACTGGATTATCAATTTCGCAAAACAACTTCATGCAATCTAAAAATGTATTTAAAACATAGGTAAAAATGTAAGATATTTTTTTCACTTTTGTCATCAAACTACTTCCTTTATAAAGGAACCTACAGCTCTTTTATATATATATATATATATATATATATATATATATATATATATATATATATATATATATATATATATATACCCTCAGTTAAAGAAAAACATAATTAAAATTACCCCAATAAGGAATCAGCAGCTCAGACCTTAAAGATCTGTAAAGTTAATCCTTTAAATAAATTAAACTGTGTTTTAATTTTTTTTTTTTAATTGGTTTGAATTATTTTGTGATCTTTTATTCTGGGAGCGAAGCCAGTGGCTGAAGCCTGCAGAGAATTAAGGAGGCAGCTTCTCCTTAATGTAAACTCTTCAAGGCTTTTATTTTGGCTCTTTCTTCAGGCCGTTCTGAGATGAAAGTCAAGTTTGTTTCTAAACTTTACGGCTAACTACATAAGTTAAACAAAAAGTAACTTATTTCTGCTCGTATTTCTCCAGGGATGTGCGCGGAAGTTTTTCAGGACAGAACTCAGGTGATGCATTTTGCAGTCATGCTGAGGGACAGCATAATGTGTGGAGCCAGAGGAGGATGTCAGGGTGAGGCTAACACGCGGTGGCAGACCGGGCGCCCGACTGGACCCTCAGATCAGAACTGGCCCGTTTGATTGGCTCACTTGTGCGCCGCAGGGCTCTGACCTGCTCATAATGGAGTCTAACAGCTGCAGCTACGAGCCAATCAATAAAACTCGTTTTTACTGTACCCCTCCCCACCCCACCGGCTACCATATCCAGACCCTGCGGTCTTGTTTTAAGCTTTTAGGGATGGCGTCAAACAAGCCCGACCGCTTGAACATCTATCGTTGCAATTAAGAAGCTTCACTACACTAAAAGCTTTGACAGGTTACATGCGAGCGCGACCGCAGCCTGTTTTCTGCATGGAACAAATGCAAACAAGCAGTTTTGACCTTAAAGAAAGTGAATTAGAGAGACGAGGGGATTCCTGTGCGTCCACGTCTATAAAGAAATAAGTTGATTAAAAAAATGCAAAAAAAATTATCTCAAAAGGCATTTTTATGTTCATTTTTTTACAATAATGTTCTTATATTTGCTCCACAATTATCTCTACAATAGCCACGAATGAGTTGAATATGCTATATTATTTTAGAAACACTTCAGGTTCTGAACTAAACAAAACAGATAATCCATTTGAGAGATGATTGGATGCTTAAAAAAGTCTAGATGAAAAATAAAACAGCTATAGATAGAAAAATATATCATATCTAACAAAAATAAAAACCTAATATTTAACTTTTTATAAAGAAACACAGAAAAAACAATAGTAAGAAAGTGAATCTGCTTCAACATCCTGCAGAGAAACGCATGCCAGGCCTTCATTTTACATTATTTCCCTTATTTCTAAAGCATCAACTGAACAGCATCCAATCTACTTGCATTCCTCAACCCTCCTCATCATGCATATAGAAATGAATTCATTCATACCTGGATAGGGTCCCGGTGTGGCTGTCTGTCACGTCTCTGCAGCAGCAGCAGGGCAGCGTGTCCCACTCAAATGGGAGCGCAGCAGCGAGTGTTGAGCTATATATTGACTGCGAGTCCTGGCCTGAGGCGCTACAATATAGCAGCTCCCCCCCCCACGAACCCCCACATGTGGTCTCCACCTCGCAGCCTGGATGCAGAATCCCAGCATACAGATTATTGGCAAAGGTTGAGTTAGTTTCACTCGGAGGTGAAGGACGGATTAAGGAGATTTGTGCTCATGTTGGGTTTGTAAACCTAATCCGATCCTTCTTCTAAATAGATTATTAAGCAAAGGGATAAATTTTCAAGATTATTTCATTGGAGTTAAAACTTTTTTACTTAATTTGACTAATAATATGAAGCAGTGTTAAATAACTAGGATTGATTGTAATAAATCATGATTAAACTGGCTTCTTTTAAAATGCTTTGAGATCACATATGTTGGGAATTGAAACCATATAAATAAACTGAATTGAAACTGCTTTGAATTTCCTTTTATTTATTTTACTTGAACTTAATTTTTTTTAAAGATTTCTGATACACAAATGATTCATTTAGCAACATTACAAATTCTGCAATTTTAATGAGATGACCTAGAAATACTCAGAATGAATAAATAAATTAGGATGATATTGAAACAGTGATTGAAAATAAAATATAGATTAATCATTAGGTTAAAATTGTTTTAGTATATTAAAATATTTTAGATTTTGAAACATCTTTAAATCTATTTTTTTTAATATTTAGGAGAAAATCTAAAAAGCCCCAAAAAGGATCATGCTAATCAAAATGTAAATTCATATTTGAACATATTTGAATTGTACAAATATAAAGAAATGTTATATGTGATAATTACTTGAATTAATATGTTGATTTTATTTAAACCTCGTCAGTAAATGTGCATGTTATAGTTTTAGAAGATGAGCAGCAGCTGTTTGAGAATGAAGGATGCAGTTTTCTTCTCTGCTGCCATTTAAATTTAGATTGACTTTGCTCCACCCTCACCAAACTAACAGAGTTTAATGTGAGGGTTTTTAACATCCAACCTTCTAAAAGAAATCAGAAGTATGAAAAAAGGACTTGTATGTCTTCTGACAGCCCAGGATGTTTACTTCTCCTCTGGATCTGCTCTGTGTTTTCAGTCCTCTCCTGGTGTCCCGCCCGGTCAGCTCTCAGGTCGGGAACCTGGCATGCGAGCCTCCTCTGAGATGCCGGTCAGCGTCCGAGGGCCGTTCACGATCCACCGGGCTCGCCGTCACTCAGAGGCGGCCAAATGGAGACTGACAGGCCGCTCCGTGGAGCCTAACCATCTGTAGCAAATGTGACAGCAGGGGTGAGAGGACATCTAGCAAGTCATGGGGAAGGGCAGGAGGAAGAGGCAGAAGAGCCACAGCCTCTGATGGTGCAGGGCGCCAGCTTATCTTTCTTTGCTGCAGCTCTATAGAAACCTGGACGAGGACTCGGTTTCCCCCTGTTCTTGTTAAAGGAAACTAAAGAGAGGAGTGACCTCTGTGCTTTCTTGTCTGATCTGAGGCTGCAGCTCCTCGGCTTTGCCCTGGTTGAAAAAAGGCGGAATGAGTCAAAATCTTTACAGTAAATCGGTTAAAGCTCTTCTTTATTTTGACGTTTTTCAAATCTACAGTTAAATCAGCTTAAATGAATCAATGAAACATCCAAAATCATGTTTTATATACGTTTACTGAATATTCTTTGTGGTCTTTTTTGTGTAACAACGTTAAACAAAAATGTAAATTTCATTATATTTGTTTGTTTTTATGTTATTGTTGTTTTTTTCGGTTTCTTACTGCTATAATGTAAAAGAAAGATTTTAACTGGATATTTTGACATTAACAAATTATTATTTTTCTGGTTAGATTTGTGGGATTTTGTAAAGATTATTTAGATTATTCTCCATTAAATCTGCGAAACAGCAACATGTTCGCAATATTAAACAATAGTAATGATCAGGTTTCCAGGACTCCAGGTAAAAGTTTCACTTTGGGACACATTTCCACATATTTTTCTCTTGTTTTCCACCATGGATGCACCAATCTGCAAAAGTGGGCCAGTATTAATAACCGCTATAATAAAGTTGCTACAACCAATATTGAAAAAAAAGACCATGTTGATTTAAAATTTGTACTCTTTACTTTCTCTAATCATTGAACATAGTTTTGTTTACCTGATTATTAACTTTTGTACACTTTTATCTTTCACATTACTGGTATTTTTGATTAGGTTCAGTCAGCAATCCCACAATCCTCCAATGCATCGCCGTCACGTGACAAACCTCCTCCCCACATGTCCTGATGGCAAGTTAACACCAGTTGTTCACATTTAACCAATGTTACTTTTTGTGTCGATGCTGAACGTAGAAAAAAAAAAGGCCAATACCAAATGCCGATACTTGAGTTACCCCTTATTTACACCCACTGGAAACACGAAGTCATTGGTTACTCATTAAAGGTTCCTAGATAATCAACAATGATAAACCTAAAGATTATTTGATTTATTTTATAGTAATTCGTAGGGATTGCATGATTGAAAAACAGATTTTTTTATTATTATGGTTTTGTTTTTCTTTGCAGTCGTAGTGGCGCCTCAAAAGTTTCCGCATTTACCTTCAGAGGCAGCAGCAGAGCTATGATGAAGCTGAGGCTTCTGCTCAAACACAAAGCTCTCCCGGCGAGTGGAGCAGCGCCCTTATGGAGCGGCATCTGGGGAGGCTGACAGGATCACTCCATTACCTCTCACAGAAAGGAACTGCGGGGCTGCAACAACACCGCCGCCAGCAGGATCCAGCTGTGCAGATGCCTCCAAACGTACACGCCACCCAAACCATGCAAATGAGGAGAAACATTCAGAACAAACTTGGTCTCGTCACTTCACAAAATGGCCGTATGGTTGGAGACTCGGCTGAAAACTCCACAGATCCTGGACGAGTCCTCTGTTTTCCCCACCGCCTGCGTTTTAGGCCTGGGGTGGAAAAACTAACAGCTCCTCTCTTAGTCTGTGCTGCCAGGCACATTAACTAAACTCACATCGCTCTCAGCCACTATCAATTATTCACCGCCTACCTTCCTTACTTCGCCTCGATTCAAAGAAGAAGAACTCTTAACAGAGAAACACAGTTACTGCAGTCACAGAACAACTTCCTGCCTTTTTCAGGCTTCCCTCAGTTTCACTAGCAGCCAACGTGTAAACTAAACCCTTCTGAGGGATTGTGAACAAAGAAAGAAAACTAATAGATTTAATCGATTGAAGTCAATTATTAAAATAGTTAACAACTAATTAAGTCGTCGATTAGTTGCTTTTTACCGTAAGCGTCTATTTTTAACACAATCTGTTATATCTGTGGTCAATAGGTGGCAGTAATGAGCTTCCTAACGCTGTGAACTACCAGTGGAGCAGTAGAAGAAGAAATCAGCCAATCGTTAGCCTTGTTTTGCTAGCGCATGGCTCATAAACACATTTGCCCTGAGCAAGATGGCGGAGCAGGAAAATGTAGGAAAGTCTTCTTTAAGTGAACATCTGAGACCAAAACATGTCTGAGTTGAAGCAGGAGAGGAAGAACCAGCGCG
>JAVLVB010000421.1:9933-25471 GCA_032876305.1 Orestias chungarensis | reverse complement strand
AGAGCACATCAGCGCTGCTGTCTATCACTGCGGTGACCTTCAGGAGGGGGGGGGGGGGGTGCATGTGTGCAGGCGTACACCCTTAAAGTGTTTGAGTGTGTGTAAGTGTGTGAGCCGGCGACCCGCAGGGAGCAGATGCGAATGTGTGCATATGCTTGTTTATCAATGCGTGGTGTGCAAGGCTGTGTCTGTCTATTAGCGGCCCGATCGCAACGAGTGAGCGTGTCCGAAAACACGCAGACCTCCGGGGGGTGAGTGAGTGTGAGTGAGTGAGTCTGTATCAGTGCAGTGATCTGTATGAGATAGCTGCTGGAGCTGGTAGGTCGGTGACAGCGCTAAACTCCGCAAGCCAGAGCTCCTGATCCTATTTAGTGACTCTCACCGCAGGTCTGGGTGCTCAGCTCCCATATTTCAGTGAAATCGTATCGTTTTTGGAAGGTCGTTCAAAGTAGCAATGAAACACGGCCGCCGTCGGACTTCTGTGTGAACATTTTACGACCCAGAAGCGACAAAGAAGAATGTTGACGTCCCACAGCAGCGCCACGTTTACGTCAGTGGATGTCAAAGTTGCTGAGCGACAGGAGCCGACCGTATCAAGATGAAGGACGCTGAGAGAAAAAAGAAAAGATAAACTCGGCAACACTTGCTTCGGACGTTGTTCAGGTGCAGATTTGCCTCGTCTAGCTTCTTCTGCTGCACAATTGCGATGCGCGTCTCACGTAAATCATGAGAAAGTTGCACAATCCAAAAAAGTTGCCTGCTGTGGAATTCAAAATAAAACCCAAAACATGTCACTTAAATATGTTGAACTAAATTGGATGAAGGTCCAATAGTTTTCAAAGCATCAAAGCGGTCGGAGAAGTAATGTTTCATCTTTTCTCACACCAGACATACACGATCGATTCACAATGTAATATTCCACACTCAGTATTGGACATATGCTAAAGTTTCTGTTAGCTTTATACGTCACTGATGTCAGACTTGCGTCATAATGGTGCAGCAGAAGACGCCGGACGTGGTAATTGTACGTAAAATCCGTCCGAAGCGAGCAGTGCCTGAGTTTTGCTTTGTTATTTTTTCAGGTTCCTTCGTCTTGTTCTGATCTTTGTCCCCTCCCGTTGCGTCCGTTGTTACTGACGTAGACACGGCGCTAACGGTTGTAGCGTTCTTCTTCTGGGTTGCTTCCATAAACTACTCACACAACTTTGGTGTAGGTCACATTTAATTAGTTGTATGAACAACATGTATACAAAAATATATTTATCTTTAAGCAAAACAATCAGACATGCCGTTTGAACAAAGCTCTGGAGGAAATTTGGACAAAATCTCTTGTCAGCAAAGATCCATATGCGCACCAGTATATCTCTCCTGATGCTTCTGGCGCCTCAGCAACTTAAAACACTAAACTCTTGGTACCAAAGACAAGAGGATGGTGTCGGCCTTCATGTTGCCTGAAAGCCAATGAACCTTAGCTTCCCCGTCTTCGCTGACAGAGGACGGGCGCATGTTTCCGCCGCAGAGACGAGAGCGAGCGCGAGAGTCGGCGAGGACGGCTGCTCTGCTGTGGCCGTCCAAGCGGGAGGAATTGATGGAGACAGGGACCAAAGCCCGTCAGCTCGTCCCTCAGGGCGCCTTGGCCTCCCAACTACAAGTCCATGTTTTACCAAACCATATGTTCACCACCCCCCCCCCCCCCTCTCTCTCTCTCCAACTCCCCCCTCACCCACCCAGTTAGCAAATAAACAAGTCAGGAAGCCGTGGCCAGAGGGAAGTCTTGTTTCCCTCTCACTGGCTTTCATTCCCGCGTACTCACTCCACTTCATGTCGATTCTCTCCTCTCATTAACTGCAGTTTGGCTGGTCACAGTCAATCAGCAACATCTGCTTTTTTATATCATTTTTAGCTTTCTATGCATTTAAGGGAAAGCATAAAATACTTTCATTTTTCTTAGTTTAGACCTACAGGAAGAGTGAAATATGAGAAGATGTTTATTATAGCAGTTTTCTGTAGCATCTGTTGTGTCGCCTTGGACGTGACTGTAGGATCCGGGAGGTTTGGATGAGTTTAAAAAGTTGACAAATTACACAAAGGAGAACGCTAGAAGGAAGGAAGAGGAATAAAGAGGGAATAAAAGAAGAAGGGAGGACGTAAATAAGTACAGTAAGTCCTTTTGTTAGTATTGATGGATGAATGGATCCAAGCCTGTTGCTAGCCATCATAGACTCAAACACCCAGACCAACCAGAAGAGGACAGACTCGTTCAGCATGAAGCAGACAGTGTGAGATCGGCGCTGAGATGGAAAAGACAAAATCAGCTTTGCTCTGCTGATTTGGAACGAGGTGAAGTCAGCAATACAAATAGAGCGAAGATGTTTTCAAATTATCTTTAAACACATTCTGATCCAATCTCAGAAGCAATCACATTATCACCTAATTACATTGCTAAGTGTTAAGTTTTTCGTTAGGAATTAAAACCACCTAGTTTTGGGTCGCCAGATGTTCGCCCTGCATATCAGGATATAACATCAGAAACATTTAAGGTTATGATCCGCAAATAAAACTTTACAGCCAATCATATTTTCCTTTGGGCAGGAGAAACTGTCCAGAGATGGACAGATGCGCCCAAGTCCGGGCATTCACTCGCACTATATAAGGCTCCCTCAGGGTCTGGGTACTCACTGACCTGGCATCCAGAAACAGACAGATTTAGTCACAGAGGTCAGTCATCAACAGCCAGAGTTTTAGCTCACAACATCGATTCATTCTGCTTACTGTGGGCTGGACGATCATGAAAGGCGTGTAACTTACTGTGTGAGGTTATATTTGCCATCTGGGCATTGTAGGGGTTTGGTTTATCTATCAGGATGTCCAATGCTGGTTACAATAGAAGTCCCCTGGTTTTTAATGATGATAAAAGAAGAGAACCAGGAGAGAAAACAAGAACAGAAAAACATATCAGCAGTAGAGGTGTCATGATGGAGTAAAACCTACGTTTCCATGTAGAAGTCAGCCGTTATGTTACGGATATATCAACTCTAAACTGAATATGTTGCAAATACAGCTGTTTGCACCTGGCTTTCATAGAAAGAGTGAAACACGCTGCAAACACACAAAATTATGCAAACTCCATAACATGCAACCACGGAAAAATGCTGCAAGAATGCCACTAGGGGGAGCTGCTGTTTCTGCTGCTGTTCTGTAATATTCTAAAAGATGGCGTGCTTAAAAAACACATTTTATTTCTTCCTCCAGATTTATTCCAGATATCCCATTGAATTATGAAATCCCATGTTTATTTGTTGATCTGGTTCCGCATGATTTGGAGAACAACTCCCCCTGGTGGCCTGGAGCACTTCCGCTTTGTCGAATGTGCATTTCATACTTGTTGCTGTTTTTGCTATGTGCTTCATGAGGTGATGATTCTAATTGTGGTGAAACAATGTCAGATGATGATGGAGATAAGAAACGGGGGAAGTAACGTATGCCGTAAAGAAGTCAGCACATTAGTAGTTGTTTTGCGTGTCAGGGTTCATTCAGGCGTCATTCAACAAGCTGTAAGTCCACGTATGATCACAAAACTTATGAACATTTTTTACGAAGGTTGAAAAGTTACTTAGTTTTGCTTTAATGTAATGAAGAAACTTTTTTTCTGAGACATTTTGGTTTGTAAAATAAGTCAGAAAAAGTCATGTGTTGTCATCAGCTTTAAGGGTCACCTGGTCCAACACAGGCTAGGTGTGGACATTTTTTACACGGTGATCACAAGTTTATAGATTCTGCTTCTATTGATTTTGTCAGTAGAAACACGGACACACAGCTCCCCGCCATCCCAGCTTGACTCCTCCATTGACCCTCTGCTGACCTTCCTTAAATTTAGCCTAACCGGTCAACTTGACCAAAACTCTCGATCTTTAAGGGGAGGAGGCCGATTTTTTCCACCAAACACATGCATTTACGCACGCACACACACAAAAGAGCACACTCCATCCACCTCACTGTCTAATCAAGGAGGGAAGCAGGGAGGACTCTGGGTCACGACAGCGACACTAACGAGAGGCGACAGCTCCTTGGCGCTCGAGGCAACGACCAGCTCGGCTGTCGAGACCGTGGAGAGAGTCCGCCAGGCACGCACTGAGGCAAGGTTTGCTTTGGGAGGGGCGCAGGGCGGAGGACTGGGACTGAACTGGTGGTAGGGATGCACAGAGTCGACATTAAACCACAAATCGGATGCTATAGAGGCGCAATCCTTGTGATCATTACTTATCATTTGATGCATTCACACACTTTTAATTAGTGATGTCCAGGCAGGAACACACAGAAACACAAGGTCTGATATGCAGCCTCAGCAAGCCGTGGAGCCCTGGGGCCTCGATGTGGAGCACCGCTGAACCCCCCCCCCCCCATCCTACATCGGAAGCCAGTTTAACTTCTGTCATTTTCAGGAAGCAAACAAGTCAGTTTAGCTGCGACGAGAGGATGTGACAGGCCGGTAATGGACAGGACAAAGAGGGGACTTATGAAGTATTAGTAAACCTTAATAATTCACTAAACAGGAGTCCCCGGGAGTCCCCCACCACCACCATCACCATCTCTAAGCCTCATCTCAGCTCTCATGTTTTCTCTGTTGTTGCCAGTTCATGGGGAGAGATGATGCTGATTCACTGTTGGAAGAAAGCCATTTAAAAAGCTCAAAGAACAACATTTTTATGGTTTATTTGCCTAATGTGACGCAGTTCCATAACTTAAAACTATATATGACAGAGTGTGGGCTACAGGTTAAAGGTTAGCAAACTGTGGCAATTAAGGTCAGACCAGGACGCAGACTTAATATGCCTTCACGGGTTGTGAGGGAGGAAACAAAATCTAAATTAAAACCCAAATAGAACCGCAGCAAAGAGCTCCAACCCTTAGATGCCGCATGGATGCTTTTAATCGGACCTGTTTCCTTCGGTCAGATGAGAAAAAGATTGAGCTTCATGGGAATAAATGCTGCAGGTGAACAAATATGTGGACTTGTGTTGCTGCCGTGGCCCAAACAGTAATCCTGATTGTTAGTTTGTCATGTTGCCATAGTAACAATAAAGTCAGTATCGCGTATTTTGTTCCCATGCGTGTTGTTCTCCGTTCTTCCAATATTATAAAAACACTTTATGTATATATAAAAAAACGATTACATGTACAGGTTTACTTTTAACGTAGTATGAGCAGAGTGAAAAAGTACAAAATATGAACATTGTGTGGTCTTATCTTAAAGTGTGGATCAGCATTTGGAGCGCTTGAAGGTGGTGTTGGGTCGACCTCAACAACAGGGGCTTAAAGCAAAGCTCACTAAATGTTCATTCTTTGAAAAAGAGGTACGTTATTTAGGACATGTGATCTCTGGTGAAGGGGTTGCTACAGATCCTAGTAAGATTGAACTTCCACTAAAGCCTCATAACTTTGGTTGTTCCTTGGCTTTGCCAGTTATTACCGTCGTTTTGTGGAAGGTTTTGCAAAACTGGCATCTCCACTCCATAGAGCTGTGGTTCAGTGTGGTGGTACCGGCAAGAGATCTGATTGTGGATTTGCTGCATGTTGGACTGATGAATGTCAAAAGAGCTTTGAAATCCTGAAGGCTAAGCTAACAACAACACAGTGTTGGCCTATGCAGATTTCACTCAACCATTTATCTTGGAGGTTGATGCTAGCCATGGCGGCCTGGGAGCCCTTCTCTCTCAAATGCAGGCAGGCAAGGTGAAACCGATTGCTTACGCCAGTCGAGGCTTGAGGCCCACAAAGCGAAACATGGCAAATTACAGCTCAATGAAGCTTGAGTTTCTGGCCCTTAAGGGGGCCATGACCGACAAGTTTAGAGAGTATCTGTTGGGGAATAAATGTATTGCATACACTGATAACAACACTCTCAGCCATTTGTCACTGCTAAATTGGCTGCCACTGAACAGAGGTGGGCTGCTCAGCTAGCCTCTTTTGATTTTGAGATAAAGTACCGGTCAGGGCGGTGTAATACAAATGCTGAGGCACCTTCTCGTCAGCATCCACCTGATCCACCAGATGTGAAAGCCATGCTTCCAGGTACAGCTATGCCTAAAGCATTACAGGAAGCTTTGAGGCTTGAAAAGGTTGAGGCAACTCAAGCAGTTGTTGCAGTTTTTGCCACAGCATACCACAGCTGAACTTTGTGCTCTGCAGCAGGCTGATCCCCTTTTACAGGACTTGTTGGTGTTTTGGAGGAAAGGACGGCATCCCAGTTGAGAGGAGCGGGCCCAGCTGTCCCCACCCACATTGGTTCTGCTCCGGCAGTGGGACCGGTTTGTTGAGAGAGATGGAGTTCTCTATCGAAAGGTGTTTAGATCAGATGGTGATGCTGTGTTCCAGTTGGTTTTGCCAAATGTGCTAATTAAGGATTTTCTGACCCAAATCCATGAAGAACATGGTCACCAGGGAGTGGAGCGAACTTTCGTGCTCCTGAGGTCCCGGTGTTCATGGCCTCATATGGCCTCTGACGTGGCCCAATGGTGCCAGGCTTGTGAGAGGTGCCAAGTGGCAAAGGATGTCCACCCTAAAGCTAATGGTAACATGGGACATTTACTGGCATCACATCCTAATGAAATTCTGGCCATTGATTATACCACCTTAGAGCCCACCCAGAATGGCTTGGAAAATGTTTTGGTTTTGAAGGATGTTTTTAGTAAATATACGGTTGCTGTCCCCACATAGGACCAGCGAGCTGCCACTGTGGCTAAGGTTTTGGTGTCTGAATGGTTTTATAAGTTTGGTGTTCCTGCTCTGTTGCACTCCGACCAGGGTCGTAACTTTGAGAGCTTGCTTATCCAACAGCTGTGTAACTTGTATGGCATTGTAAAATCACGCACTACTCCATACCACCCAGAAGGGAATGGCCAATGTGAGCGCTGTAGTCGGACGCTGCACAATCTGTTACGGACGTTGGCAGTGTCCCGAAAAAGAGATTGGCATGCCTGTTTGCCCCAGGTTCTTTATTGTTATAATACAACTCCTCACCAATCTACTGGAGAGTCACCATTTCTGTTAATGTTTGGTCAGGAACCTAGACTTCCCCTAGATTTTCTGTTGGGTAGAGTTGAGAGTCCAGTTGGTGGTTCTATCCATGAGTGGGTTCAAGAACATCAATCTCTATTACAGGTAGCCTTTGAAGGGGCTAAAGAACATCTGAAACATGCTGCAGATCACCGAATGCAGGCTCATGACACCCATGTGAAGCATCTGCCATTAAAGGAATGGCAAGTTGTGTTTTTGCGTGACTTTACTGCTAGGGGGCCTCATAACACTAGGGACCGATGGAGCTCTGTGAAGTACAAGGTGTTGAGGGCACCAAAAGAGGGTGGCTCTGTTTACACCACCCTCTTTTGGTGCCCTCAACACCTTGTACTTCACAGAGCTCCATCGGTCCCTAGTCTTATGAGGATGCTAACTCTAACGCTTTAAGCAAGTCTTAGCATGCTAACTGTAACGCTTTAGACTAGTGAACTTCAGTGCATTTGCTATTATTAGTTTACGGGGCTGATCTGGCACATCCAATATGGCCGACACGCTGAGGTGCCGCTGCTGCTGTGACCAAAACATGTGTTTGTTATGGTGGTGCACGGAGGTGCAAACATCACTACGCAATGTGCTGACCGTTCACTTTTAACTAGGGGGGGGGGGGGTTAGTGTCAGTCAAAAGTTAGAAAATAATCAATTATTTCACATTTCTGAGAAAAAAAATCGTTTAATTCTGGTTAATTTACATTATTCTGTGATTTCTGCACTTAGATGCTATTAATGTTGTGAATATGCGGCTTTTTAAGAATTGTGAGCCCTTTCCTTGATTATGAAGGATTTTCTGCGATCACAGAGTCGCGTTTTTCTGGAGGGGATTGGCTAATCTTTGGTCACATCCCTTGGACCAAAACCCTGACCTCCCACTTCCTGTCTCCGCTCCTTTGCAGCACCAACAGATTCTGATCTGGTATTTTTGCATTTAGCCTCCAAGATTTTCCAACTTGTCAATCATTATTCATTGTTTCCTTCTCGCACAATCTCTGTTCATTTAACCACGTCTACACATGTACAACCACGATGATCTCCACTCCTGTGTGGGAGGAGTCTCACCGTGTTCCGTGTGTCTTGTGCACCTTGAAGGGCTCTACGGCGCATCGGCGGTTCGGCCATTTCGGCGAAATGAAACGGGTCTCTTTGTTTGGTGACATTGGTGACTGTAAATTGTTCTTGATCCCCCTCCCACACACACACACACCTTGTCTAATGTACTCTCTTCTGCAGTAACTGGCCACCAGTAATCTGTGATCAGAGTTTAGCAGGTCACGATCGGACAGAGAGGTGGCCTGAAGCGACACACACACACACACACACACACACACAAAGCTTCCCAGCTGCTGCACCACCAACCAGAGCAGTGTCCTTATATCTGCAGCCATGTCTGTGAGTGGCAGGCCCAGTCATTAGATCCCTAGACGCCCCCACTGGCTGCTCTTTTTGCTCCCCTTTGTGTGTGTGTGTGTGTGTGTGTTTGTGTGGACTGGGGGTGTTGGTACTGGAGACTACAGCAGAGCCGTGACGACTGTCAGCGCAGCGCCCCTGTCCAGCCTGACCACTCCCACCCTGACCCCGACAATCACTCCTAAATATCCTGCCTGGATCGCCTCAAGAGAGGCAGCGGGTGATAGGGACTGGCACCGCAGGGGCCGCCTTGGCTGGTGCCTTTGCTGGTGGTCTCTGTGGCCTATTAGTGTCTTGCTATGGGCCTGTCAAACTGACAAAACCGGGGCCTGTCAAATTAAGCAGGGGCTGAATATCGGAGACGCACCAAGGGGACACGGTGGTGGGGAGGAGTGAGCAGAACCAGGATGAGGAAACCACCGGTGCTAATGTCGACGCTAAGTGAGAGTGACAGTAGGCTCGCTGATCGGAGGAGGAAAACGGTGAAACAGGGAGAAAGATAGGGAGGCAGAGCAGCGCCGGTTGATAATGGTGGTGTCGATTGTCCTGAGGAGGCTTGTTAAGGGCCGGTCCAGACAGAACCAGACACCCGCAGTTTCCAGAGATCTGAACCCAGGTAAAGCGCTCCAAGTTTGGCCCAAACCGCTCGGAGTTACAGCACTTCCACTTAATGAGATCAGACTGATGTGGCGTGAGCACGGGCATGTGTGTTCTCTGCACGCGCGGCGGCAGCATCAGCCAATCATCCCAAAACACAAAACCGTTTAAGGGAGCAATAACTTTTTCCTCCGCTGGCCTGCGAGGATCTGCTGACTATTTGTGCATTTATCTGGGCACCAAAGGCTTTTTTGGCTTTTTCACAATTAAATTGACTCTTTTTTCACCTCTTGAGGCAGATGTGATGCCGATGCTTCAGGCCACCGTGAAGCCGTCCAGTGTATCCACTGTTTATTACACCAGAGATCAGAAACTGAATGGATCGTTCTGAATTTTTAAGTGAGGTTTTCTGCTAAACTTGTATTTGAATCTGCGTTTGTTATAAAAAGAATAAATCCTCAGAGAGGAAAGCGGTAAACAGCCTGTTATAGGTTGATTTTAACATGAGGGTGTCTAGATTTCTTATTTCTAGATGAGCGGTCATGAGTAAATCCTGTTTATTAGATCTTTATTTGATTTTACCATATAATTTATGAATGTGTGTATTTTAGAAGTTCAACAAATAAAGGACCTTCAAACCAAACAAAGTAGACAAAACTCGAAATTGCAAACCAAAAGATCTAAATTTTAATTATCATAACATTTTCATAATAGGCCGTACTTTTGCTTTCAAGTTTGTTAGTTTAACATTTCAGCTAAAAAGGCAGATTTTAGAGCTTTGAAATTGTTAAAAATATCAGAACATCATCAAACATTAAAAAGATAAAGCAAACTTTTACATTTTTGACAGATACCATCATATAATCCTTAAGAGTGGTCATTATTGAATATCGAACAAAGACCAGAATGAATTATTATTGGGTTTCTAGTTTCTATTTAAAGGAACTCAGCAGTTTTCAAGAAGTTAACTCCAGATTATAGAGGATCAGAAAAACTGAATGCATAAGCAGAAGATTTATTTAAAAAAAGAATCTGTTAGATAGGAATAGGTTTTAAGTGTTTCTCTTTGTTGGTTTGACCTGTCTGGTTCTGTTTAAGTTATGCATGAAAGCCTGAGTACCTTTCTTTGTTCGGTAGCCTCAAGTTGTAAGTTGCAGGATTTATTCGTCTTGCACCCGAGTGGCTCCTATTCTAACAAAGTCGACTTAATATCTGTAAACTCACCTGAACAGAATCAGACCTAACGCTTTAACGTGGCATCTGTGTTGGGGTGCTTCACCATTGCAGAAGCATGAGCAGGTCATGGAGATGTGTGTGCATACGTTGTGAGTGGCGCTGCGGTTCGGTGTGTTTTGCAGAAGGTTGCGTCTCCTGCTCTCATGTCGCTGCACGTTGCTGAGACTGAGAGGCTGATGTACAGTGGCAGCTCCCCCCTCGCAGCCACAGGCCTGCCCACAGCCACTGCAGATGATAGTTTTAATTGCTTTCAATCTTTCAGGCGAGTCCCTGCCCAATGGCACATAGTGTTTGCCTGCATGCGTGTGTGTTGTGGTGTTTCTTTACTGTGTTTCTGTGTGTGTGTGAAACATGCACACATATGTTTTGTGTGTTGTTTTTTTTTTTTGATAAATGTGTCTCTCCGTTACGGGAGGAAAATTACCAGAATTAAGGCCTCGCAGTGATGCACAGAGACGTTCATCAGTCATCGTGGTCCCGCACTACGACGACGTCGATGCTTAGACGCATCCAACTTCCACGAACGCCACATGTGTTTATAAATAATAAAGTCTAGGGGTTTGCATGTGAAAACCTCAGAACACACACTAAGTCCTTAAAAGCATTCGAACTACAAAACCAGCTGATCAATAATTCACAGCAGACGTGAGGAAAGCATAACGGTATGGTAAAATCACCAGAAATAGTGTGTGTGTGTGTGTGTGTGTGTGTGTGTGTGTGTGTGTGTGTGTGTGTGTGTGTGTGTGTGTGTGTGTGTGTGTGTGTGTGTGTGTGTGTGTGTGTGGGGTGGGGGATTAACAAACCACAAAGGCCAGAAAACAAACTAAAAATGAGAAAAAAAAAAAACTAAAACACTCAGCGATTTAAAAAAAGCCCTAAAAGTGAGAGAACAAATTAGCAATTTTGATCACAGGACATCAATAACCTGATTTCTATGTAAGGATGTCAAAGTTCGTAGATACAGATGGGTTTCTATTAATTCAGACCTCTCCCACTCCCAAACAGGACCTTAAATTTTACTTGATAACAAAGTGCTGACCATTTTGGATTCAATTAAATATTTATGAAGATGTTTGCACTGATCCGAAGAAGACCAAACGAAAGCATGAATTATGATTTTTTTCTCAAGGCAAAATGGTGGAAAAACCTGAGAATATTTGTGTCCAAAGGTTTCTAACCGAAGATTTAGCCAAATAACTTTTTTGTTACAAAGATGATTATTTTATTTTATTTTTTATTTTTTCATTGAACTGAAGAACAAGTTCAGTCATCCAACTCTTAATTCAATACAGACAACGTGGTAAAATGTGCAATTTCGAAAAGAAACAATAACTGGATATCATCTGCATAACAACGGTAGGAAAATGTCCTTAAACTATTATAGTATTGGATCAAGAGCGGGCAGATGGGCAGGGTCCCGAAACAGAACCTTGTGGTACACCAAACTGAACAGCACATGAAAAGTATCTTGTAAAGAGATTTAGTCAAGACTCCTTGTCCCGTCTGGGAGTGTCCGAAGGTCCACAGTGTTAAAGCAAAACTAAAGAGGATTCAGTTTTGGACAAATTATGCTGCTCAGTGTGGACAAAAGCAGTAGTGAACATGGGCTGCTTCCAGTGACGCTCTACAACTGCTGCTATAAACTCTATTATTTCAGTATCCTGTGCTTCTAATTTAGTTTTCTGTCTCTTCAAACCTCCAGTCTGTCGTGGCAGATGGCTGCTTGTACTGAGCCTGGTTCTGCTGGAGGTTTCTTCCTGTTAAAGGGGAGTTTTTCCTCCCCACTGTCGCTACATGCATGCTCAGTATGAGGGATTGCTGTAAAGTCAACAACAACACAAGCCATTGTTTCTGTCTGCTGATTTCAGAGGAGTGAATGCTGCAAGTCAATGACTCCATGAATCTGCTGGGGTTCCTTAGATTGGAAACTTTGTCAAACTGATTTGTTTGTGATTTATCTTTGATTGAAATTAAATGATTTTCTTTTAAATTGCCTTGAGACGACATGTGTTGTACATTGGCAGTATATAAATAAACTGATTCTTGATTCTAGTGTTTTGTTTGAAGGAAGACTGTTGTCAGCACATTTGTAGTTGTTTTTATATGTCCTCAAAGTTGCTTATTACTGGTTAAAGCTATACGGACCCCCTCTGGCCGTGACAGAGGCGTCATTCATCGAGCTGTAAGTCGACGTACGATCACAAAAGTTATGAAAATATTTTATGAAGGTTGAAAAGTCAAGCAAGATTTCTTAAATTAGTCACAAGTAACAGTTGGAGGATTGCAGAGCACCGAAGTATTTGGATTTAACATTGGTCAGTTCTGGTTCTGCTGCAGGTTTCTTCACTACGTGCATGTTCAATACGAGGGATTGCTGTAAAGTCAACAACAACCTGCTAGGATTCCTTACATGGAAACATTTGAAACTAATTTGAATAAGGAATCGAACTTGATAAAATATTTTGAAACGAGGATGAACAATGATGCACAACCTTCGAAAAAAATTGTTATTCTTTTTAAATTAGACAGGATTTTAAATTACAAATAAAGTTGTGAATTTGTGCTATAGAAATAAACTGAATTAAAGCTAATGAAATATTTCCACATAGCAGCCAGTTCAAGCCTAAAACCTTTACTGAATCCCTCAGGATTTATCTGTCCAACATGTGGGATGTTGTAATTTTATTTTATGATAATTATACAATATTTAAAACTTAGAGAATTGTGAAACTCTACAAAAAAGCAAAACAAAACTGTGAAGCAAAAACTAAAAGAAATATGCATGTTATGCAGTGAATCAATGGGCTAAATGTTTTATAACACAAATCCCAGTCCGAAAAACTGGAAGGCAGAAAATTGTGATTAAAACAGTGAATTAAAAAACATTTTTGTTCACACAAGTAAAAGGGTTTTATTTCTGTTGTGTTTTACACGTTTTATTCCAATAAAGCATTGGAGTATCCCAGTTAAAACTAGGCTTTTATCCACTGAGGTACAGAGCTGTCTGGCTGCCACTTTTAAACCTTTAAATATTTATTAGGAGAGAAAATCTAGACTGAAGGGTTAAAAATGAGCCTCGTGTTTTACAGAAGCTCTTGATGTTCAGATATAATATGAGGAAATCAGAGTAAAACGCACTTAACCTGATTCATTTTTTCATAATAAAGATGATTCAATCGAATCTCGGGGGCGACACCTTCCCGACCCCCCAAATGAAGCCACAACATGCCGCCGATCGACCTGGAGCCCATTCACTCTGGGGGTCCATGTACATCGAGCCTCACACTCTGTGCTCACCCTTCCACATCCACACATCCATACACATCTGGCCTCAGGGTAAATTAAGACCCAACATTCCCACAGAGGCTAATCTCCATCCATTTAGAGGGCTGTAATATTCAGACCATCTCCCAGCACCGCAAGCTGTGGCGGAGGTCACATGATCACAAGAAAGGCCGGCTGAGGGCCGAGAGAGGGGAGGAACGCCTGAAAGATGCAGCAGAGCATTAAAGGATGCCGCACTCCTCTAAGGGGAACAACTGGTTTTATATTGTCTAGTTGCACCAGTGCTGCACTTCTTTTTTTTATACAGCGCCCCACCCTGGGCGCTGGAGCATGCAGCATGAATACGGAGAGGATTACGTTTCAAAATCTGTCTGAGTCGACGTTAGCAAGAGCATTTTTTCAAAGTTACGAAACACTTTCATTCAACATCCATTCAGACAAATAGACAAAAAAATAGCAAACTGCATGAATATGGGTTACAATACTAAATTTACATCTAATAATTCCTCTCAAAAAGATTTTTTACTAAATTTCCCCTTTGAAATGCCTTTTTTTCCCCTTTTTACTTTTTAATTTAGTTTTTTTGCTTTCAGTAACATATTCCGTACAAGTTTAAACCTAAAATGCTTTTTTATTGCTACCTTGTAGGACAGATGCCCTTTCCTACTGTAAAAAATAGAAAGCCGATGTAGAGTAACCATTTAAACTAACCGTGATGTTTTTAGACTGCAGGGAGAAGGTGGAGTACCCAGAGAGAACCTATGCATATCTAATCAAAGCTTATAAACGGCACACTAAAAGATCCCAGGCTGGAATCTGAACCCACAACCCTTTTTTGCTGCAACACTTCAGACTGTGCATCCTCAAAATAATTGGACTAATCTTTCTTTACTCCCTGCTAATAGTTGCGTTATCAGCCATCAGCCTTTTCCATTATTATTTAAAAGTTTGGGAAGCAACGTTCTGCAGAGTAAATCTTAGCTTTGTCTGCTGCTCCGGCACTTTCTCCCCACAAACGAAACTTTTTAAGCGAGTCCATTTTTATTTTTATAGATACTGCGATGGAAAAGTTACACAACGAGCCTTTGAATGAGCCTCCACTCTAAAACTGTCTCAGACCTCTTTCTAAAGGTCCTTTCTATTCACGCTGCTTTAGTTTAAACCTCCATGACAGAGCTGGACGGTGTGTTGTTGGTCGTCCTGCCTGCAGGTATCACACAGGGAGCCAAACTCTCTCACACTCGCACCCAGAGAAGGTCAGGTCTGGCACCACTGGTGTGAAAACCTGCAGCTTGAACACCTTCAGCAAGTCTGTTTCTACCAGTTCGTCGTCACGTGTGGATCTGACCTGCCTTTGCGTCGCGCTCACTAAGAAGCCGTCTCTGCTGTGATTCTGGTGTTTAGGAAAAGTTTAGCTTCCCTTCATTGGCTCCCTGTCAAACTTAGAATAGATTTTAAGATTCTTCTTATGACATATAAAGCCCTCACTAATAAAGCTCCATCGTATATCAGAGATCTGATTACTCCTTATGTCCCTAACAGAGCACTTCGCTCTCAGACTGCAGGTTTACTGGTGGTTCATAGAATCTCTAAAAGCACAATGGGAGGCAGATCTTTCAGTTATCAGGCTCCTCTCCTGTGGAACCAGCTCCCAGCTTTACTCTCTGTCTAGTTTCAAATCTAGGCTTAAAACCTTCCTGTTTGGTAAAGTTTATAGTTAGAAAGAGGTAGAGAAGACACAAAAATCCAGAGGAACTCAGTCTTGACAGACGGTTCTCCTTTGCTCTACCTTCTTCATGTCTCACTCTATAGGGTTAAGTTATTTAAGTTTTTCTATAGTTATGCTGCTATAGGCTTAGACTGCTGGAGGACAATCTGACCACTTCTCTCTCTGCTACTTTCTTCCTTTGTCCAATCTACTTAGTTACCGTTATTTCAACCT
>JAVLVB010000419.1:865981-882557 GCA_032876305.1 Orestias chungarensis | reverse complement strand
CCTGAACTTCAACAGCCACATTAAATCAGTAACATCAGCAGCCTTTTACCATCTTAAAAACATTGCCAGAATCAGAGGAATAGTCTCTAAACCAGACCTAGAAAGACTTATCCATGCTTTTATCTCTAGCAGGTTAGACTACTGTAACGGCCTGCTCACTGGGCTTTCTAAACGGGCCTTAAGACAGCTTCAGAACATCAAGAATGCTGCTGCTCGAGTAATGACCAAAACCAGGAAATATGAGCACATTAGTCCAGTGCTCAAGTCTCTGCACTGGCTTCCTGTCACTCAAAGAATAGATTTTAAAACAGCCTTGCTTGTGTACAAGTCTCTTCATGGTTTAGCCCCAAAGTACATATTTGACATGTTAGAGCCATATGAACCAGCCAGGACTCTGAGAACCTCAGGTAGTGGTCTCCTGCTGATGCCCAGAGTCAGGACCAAACAAGGGGAGGCTTCATTCCAGTTTTATGCTCCTAAAATCTGGAACAGTCTTCCTGAAGAGGTTAGACAGGTTTCAACTCTGCTGTTGTTTAAATCCAGGCTGAAAACAGCCTTATTTAACTGTGCATATAGAAACTGAGAATATTATTACTATTATTATTATTTTATTTTTATTTTATTTATTTTAAATTCAAAACTGATTTTATTGTTTCATTTTCTGATCTTTTTTCTTATGTAAAGCACTTTGAATTGTTTTGTACACGAAAATGTGCTATACAAATAAACTTGCCTTGCCTTGCCTTTACTCTTTGCAAGCCACATGGAGTTGACGTTAATGCCATGACTGAGTGTGTAACTGGCTAAATCAACTTTTGTGTGGACAACATCATCCCCACCAGAACAGTAAGATGTTTTCCTAAAAACAAACCCTGGATCACCTGTGACCTGAAGGAACTCTTAAACATGAAAGAAGACCGTTTCAGGGAGCGAGACACAGCGTTATTGAGGAGTACACAGAGACAGCTCAAAATTAAGATCAGAAAGAGCATGGAGGTGTATAGACAGAACCTGGAGAGTGAACTGGAGACGAACAATATCAGATATTTATGATCACGAAAGAAGAAGATCACAGGCTTCAAGCCGAAATATTATCTGATTGATGGAAGTGTGGACAAAGCAAAGGAGCTGAACACATTTTTCAACAGGTTCAGTTAAGGAACAAGATCACCATCATCTCCTTCTGCACCCAGCCAACCACACATCCAACCCTTCTTGGACCCACAGCTTTCCAGTCAGACCTCACATGTGTTAACCTCTATCTCAATCATGGACTCTTCTGGTTTCACAAGTTTTTCTTCAGCCAAATCAGGAGATGCTGTTGCCCAACATGGTGTCATTCCCAGAGACCTGAAGGCCTGTGCAGAGCAACTCTGTGGGATTCTGCAACATCTCTTCAAACAGAAGGTTCCTCTGTTGTGGAAGACATCCTGGTTGCACTACCAAAGAAAACTCAACCATAAGATAACAATGACTACAGACCAGTTTCCCTTACAAACCACATCATGCAGGTCCTGGAAAGACTCCTGTTGGCCCACCTGTGTAAGCAAACCAGCACATACCAGGACCCCCTGCAGTTTGCTTATTGCCATGGAGTTGGATGCCATTATACAGCTGCTTCAACAATCCCACTGTCACCTGGACAAAGCAGGCAGCTCTGTAAGGATCATGTTCTTTGATTTTTCCAGCGCATTTAACACAATTCAGCCTTACCTGCTTTGTTGGAAAACACTAAAAAACTCAGATGGAGGCCTCAGCAATTGCCTGGATCAATGACTACCTGACCAACCGACCACAGTTTGTATGGCTGAAGGACTGTGTGTCTATCCAGGTGACAAGCAGCACAAGAGCACCACAGGGGACTCTTCTCTCACCATTCCTTTTCACGTTGTACACTTCAGATTTCCAATACAAGTAGGATTCTTGTCATCTACAGAAGTACTCAAATAACTCTGCAGTTGTCGGGTGTATCAAAGATGGAGAAGATACTGAGCACAAAGAGCTGGTGGAGCGCTTTGTGGCATGTTGTGGGAACAATCATCTCATCTTGAATGTGAAGATAAAAGAGATTATTGTAGATTTCAGAAGAAACAGGGTCAGACTAACCCCAATTTCCATCATGGGAGAAGAAGTAGAGGTAGTTGAGGAATAAAAAGTACCTTGGCGTTTATCTGGATAACAGACTGGACTGAAGATGCAACAGTGAAGTCGTCTACAAGAAGAAACAGAGCAGACGTTACGTCTTGAGGAAGCTAAAATCCTTCAAGGTTTCCAGCAAGATGTTGCAGATCTTCTATAAGTCTGCTGTTGAAAGTGTCATCTCATCTGCCATCATCTGTTGGGGCATCAGTGTCAGAGCAAGGAACCTAAAAAGGCTCAACAACCTGGTAATGTCAGTGGAAATCGGGCTGTGCTTTTGTTAAACAGTTTCTACCTTGGGAGGCATTTTACAGTGACTGCTCTCTGGCTGAGGGTTCATTTTCCACAGGTTTCTAATCACGCACCTGCAGTCCATGAGGATCGGAAGCTGTATAAGAGGAGTTGGCTGCTAGGTGCTTCAGCACCTGATTGTTAACCCCGCCTGCGGTAACAAGCTCCTAGTGACGTATATGTGTTACGCTAAACTTTTCCTTTTGCAACGAGTAACTGTGCTTATTTGTCACCTCGTGAACCTGGTGAGACTCACCAAGAACCTTGTTATGAGTAAGACCACCAGATTCATCTATGTACAATATCCTCTCCATTCAAGAAACTCTGGCTGGCAGCCACTCCTCCGACTAAACTCCATACACCTGGTCCGCCCTCAGCTGCTCTCAGACCTCCAGCTCTCTCAGTGCGCCTACCTGGATCTCCACTGTTACTCTTCGTCTGCCTTTACATCCCCAGATTCCACTCACCTCCCCTTGGCTTCATGCTCCTCCCTCTACAAGTAAGCCGTCATATGATCAGTTGCAATCTGCTCCAATTCCCATCACTAACTCTGTGTGTTTCCACCCACTTGCCGGTTCTCCACGAGCAGTTCCCTTGATGCAGTTGATCTGTTTGGAATAAATAAAGTATTTTTGATTTGATTGGATATTGATTTGAATACCTTTTTTTCACTGACAGATTTGATCTTAATTGCTATATCCGCTTTTACTGTCATTCACTAACATAAAAGAATCAAGAATCAATTTATTTATATAGCGCCAATTTACAGCAGATGTCGTCTCAAGGCCCTTTACAAGAAAATCAATTAAAATCAAAAATACATCATAAACAAATCAATTTGAAAAAGTGTCCAATATAAGGAATCCCAGCAGATTGCATCTAGTCATGGACTTGCAGCATTCACTCCTCTGGAATCAGCACACCGAAACAATGGCTTGTGTTTTCGCTGACTTTACAGCGATCCCTAATACTGAGCATGCATGTAGCGACAGTGGAGAGGAAAAACTCCCCTTTAACAGGAAGAAACCTCCAGCAGAACCTGGCTCAGTACAAGCAGTAGTCTGCAATTACCGACCGGGTATTTGAAGAGACAGAAAACTAAAATAGATGCAGAGGATACTGAAAAAAAAGAGTTTATAGCAGCAGTTGTAGAGCGTCGCTGGCAGCATCTGAGCCTATGTTCTCCTCAAAGAAGCTGTCGCAACTAACAGAATGCCAGACCAGGTCGCTCTACTATGGAGAGAAGGACACTAAGAGAAAACAAAAGGTTAACAAGGTTGAAATAACGATAACTAAGCAGATTGGACAAAGAAAGAAAGTAGCAGAGAGAGAGAAGATGTCAGATTGTCCTCAAGCAGTCTAAGCCTATAGCAGCATAACTATAGAAAAACTTAAATAACCTAACCTAACTATAGAGTGAGACATGAAAAAGGTAGCGCAAAGGAGAACCGTCTGTTTCTACCCCAACCGGATTAGACTGTCTTCTCTACCTCTTCCTAGCTATAAACTTTATCAAAAAGGAAGGTTTTAAGCCTAGATTTGAAACTAGACAAGGTTTTTGCCTCACGGACTAAAGCTGGAAGCTGGTTCCACAGGAGAGGAGCCTGATAACTAAAAGATCTGCCTCCCATTTTGCTTTTAGAGATTCTAGAAACAACCAGTAATCCTGCAGTCTGAGAGCAAAGTGCTCTGTTAGGGACAAAAAGAGTAATTAGATCTTTGATATACGATGGAGATTGATTAGTGAGGGCTTTATATGTCAAAAGAAGAATCTTGAAATCTATTTTAAGTTTGACAGGGAGCCAATGAAGGGAAGCTTAAATTGGGGATATATGATCTCTTTTTTTAAGTTTAATCAGAACTCTTGCTGCAGCGTTTTAGATCAACTGAAGGCTTTTAACAGCATTTTGTGGACTTCCTCCTAATAAAGAGTTACAATAGTCCAGCCTTGAAGTAACAAATGCATGGACTAGCTTTTCAGCATCTGTCCTGGAGAGAATATATCTAATTTTTGCTATATTCCTAAAATGAAAGAAGGAAATCTTACAGACCTGTTTTATATGGGACTTGAAAGACATTTCCTGATCAAAAAAAAACCAAACGCCAACCTGATGCTATCCAGGTCAAGTGGCTGACTAAGCAATTTCTTTTTTAGAGGTTCTGGTCTAAAGATAACAACTTCTGCCTTTTGTGTATCATCAGCATAACAGTGGAAATTAACACCATGCTGTCTGATGATTTTACCAATAGGGAGCATGTATATAGTAAATAGAATTGCCGCCTCTCCTACCTGTCTTCCTGGTCCTCCGTTGTCCACATGGCTCCCGGCAGTGGTGACGACAGTCCCGAAGTAGTTCTCCCGGCACGTCCCCCAGTAGATCCGGTAAAGGTAGCAATCTGTTCTCACGAAAACTCAGCAACTTGGCCGTGCTGTATGCCAGCTGAGCCGTGTCAACCTCCGACAAGCGCTAGGCAGCACAGCCAGAAAGTATTAGTGACAGCAATGCTAGCTGCACAGTTTTCCTCAAGTTCATTCCACGGACAAGTTTGATACAATCCCATATTCATCCCATGTTTGGAGAATATACTGCTAGATCTGACCATGCTTACAAGTGATGAAAACACATTAACAAAAAACAATACCAACAAAACAATAGGAAGAGACCCTCTTCCGTGTCGCAGCATAGCTGCGCCATCTTGACCCCTCCTTACAACCTCATAAAGACAATTTCTTTCAGGTTTTAACTATTCAGTGAAAAACGACTCAAAAGTTATCAAAAACCGGTCAGAAAGGAGAGGGTTATGAGGCAGCTTTGTAACTTTTTCACGCTCAACGCCATAAGTCAGCACAAGGTCTAAAGTCTACAGTCATTATGTTTAAACATGTGTTTAAAGCAACAGTAAAGAAGTTTTAGTTATGGTCGATTTGTATAGCCCAGTGGACAAAAGCACCAGTGTTTTGCCTGAAGGACGACTGCATTTCCCATGAGGACCAGCGCATGGCATCTTAAAATCCTGATCTCCCGGTCTCCTGCAGTTGGATTGAAGTACATTTCCGTTCCCAGTGGCTGTGTGAAGGATGAATAGTGATGAGGTAATGAATGTATTTGTGGTGAAACAATGTCATATAATGTTATATAAATTTGTTGAAAATAAAAATGGGGGAAGTGGTGTATGCCGTAAAGCACTCAGCACATTTATAGTTGTTTTGTGGGCCAGGGTTCCAACCACCCTCCTCAAAATTCCTTAGTGGGGGTTAAAGCAATACAGACCCTCTGGAGCCATGACAGCGGTGTCATTGAACGAGCTGTAAATTTATATATAATAACAAAAGTTAGGAAAATATTTTATGAAGGTTGAAAAGTTACTTAGTGTTGCCTTAAAAAAATATTTTTTAAATTAAAACCTAAATCTGCGTAAAATGGTTTTGTTGGTCCAGCACTGGTTTCTAAAGCTGGGACACAATTGACGTTTTTTGCCCTATTGTATTCCCAACTTCCTCTCATTAAGTCTAAGAATCTATTGGTGTGAGATGAGTTCAAGACTGGAATCTGCAAGCCTAAGAAGGTACAATCCTGACCCTATCAGGTAGTGGGAAATGATAACTGACACAAGTGGAACACACGTTTACAACTGCAAGCTGACATCTTTTTTATTTTTTACAAAACCGGAACCTAAACAAACAAGCAGAGAAGCACTGGGCAAAGCACTAAGCATATTGCACTTGATCATTCTTGTTTGGGGAATTATGAAATTGTATTTGATTTGAACTGAATTTGACTTGAAATAAGAGAAACATTTGATGAAATGATGAAGGGCCTTTTCGAAATAATTTATAACTAAACAAGGCACATTCAGAACATACAGATTACAGGACATAATTTAAGATTACTAATGTATATAAGCAAGTGTGTGAACAATATGCATTCATACATCTGCAGCAGCCAGTGAAAACCACAAGACACTTCCAGACCAGCAGACACACCACCCACCAGAGACCACCCACTAAACAAGTCAACAGTACAAGCCAGAGGAGTCCACACAGTTGTAGAGCCCAGAAACACCAACCCCATCACACCACCACCACCCTACATCAGTGCTCCACCACACAGTGGAGGACAAACAACAAATGCACTGCACAAGGCACACACCTCAAAGATGCACCCTCACCCAAATTGGTCTGCAAACACTTCCAGCTTGCTAGAAATACTAATTAGTGTGTGCCACAAAAAAGTGGTTGCCCTGTTGGATAGAGTTACTCATCAGATTCCAAGGGTAGCTGGTCCCATCCCAGCCACCCCTGTGGTCATGTCCCTGAAAATCACCACCTAATAAATTGTTCCATACTAATGGGGTTTATCCTTAGAGAGTTTGATACAATAAGTTGACTTCAGTTAGTTTATAAATCATGCAGTCTGTGGTCCTTCCACAGATCCAATTGTTAAGTGAGCGATCATCAGACGACTGAAATGATCATGTGTAAAACCAACATTAGGTAGCTCTGGGGAAATCATTTGCCTCTCTGTGTTCTTAGTGTTAAATAGAACTTTAAGCTTCATGTGGACATATGGAGCACAGGGCAGGTGGGCAATGATGGATTCAGGCCTTACAGCTCAGCGTTTAACAAAATAATCCCGGACATACTAGTTTCCAAACTGCACACCCTGGGCCTCCCCCGGCCCACGACAACAACCTCATCGTTAGGTTTGCTGATGAGACCACTGTGGTCGCAATGATCTCAGGCGGAGAGGAGGCCGCTTATAGAGGTGGCCCTGAAGTTGACAGCCTGGTGTTCACAGAAAAACCTCGCACTGAACACCAGGAAAACAAAAGACATCATAGTTGACTTCAGGAAAAACTGAACTGACCCAGCCCCTCTCTACATCAACGGATAGGGTCCACACCTTCAGGTTCCTTGGTGTCCTCATCTCTGCTGATCTCTCTTGGACAGAGAACGTCAGAGCTGTTATCTAGAGAGCTCAGCAGCGAATTTACCTCCTGAGGGTCCTCAGGAAGAACAACCTAAACACTAATGTGCTGCTGATCTTTTACCTCTCTTCCATCAAGAGCCTGCTGACTTACTGCATCATAGTATGGTACGGCAGTTGCACTGAGGCAGACAGAGTGAGGCTTCAGAGGGTAGTGAAAGTGGCACAAAGAATCTTCGGCTGCCCCCTCCCCACCCTTATGGACATCTACATCTCCCGCTGCATCAGCAGAGCGACAAACATCAGCTCACACCCTGGATTTGAACTGTTTGACCTGCTGCCCCCTGGCAGGCTCTAAAAGTGCATCAAGGCCAGGACAAACAGACTCAAAAACAGCTTATTTTCTAAAGCAGTCACCACCCTGAGCTCAACTGGACTCTAATAGTGCAATACCTTAATTTATATAGCAATATGTGTGCAATAATTTATATTTATGTTATATTTATTTACACGTGCAATATCACCACCACTGTCTAATTATCTAGATTGTGTTATTCTCTGTATATACACGCCATTTTCTTACACATTTCTTATTTCCTGCAGACAATTCACATTGTTTATTTCTGTTTATATTTTTTTAGAGATCCTTTTTTTTGCATGGTACTGAAAGGAGTTGTCCTCCAATCTAAATGTAAAATGTGTTTAATGACAATAAAATGTATTCTATTCTATTACTGTACGCTTGGCTAA
Organism: Orestias chungarensis; assembly: GCA_032876305.1. NCBI lineage: Eukaryota > Metazoa > Chordata > Actinopteri > Cyprinodontiformes > Cyprinodontidae > Orestias > Orestias chungarensis. The sequence goes on along the minus strand of JAVLVB010000419.1, from coordinate 874,449 downwards.
TTTATTCCTTCCCACTAAAAGGTTTCCATTATAGTTCAGAGAAAATGTGATTCAAAGTTATCAAATGTAAATCATATCATCTCTTTACATTATTGTTTCTATAAAAAACTCAGGCAACACCACACACAAATCAGATTACATGATCTTTTGAAAGTTAATAAACAGGTTCTGGAACAGTGCTTAAACTGTCATCAGTGAACACAGTGCTCAGCGGAATGTATAAAAAAAATCAACAGGGTAAATAATCAAATTAAGTAATAAACAATCTTAAGGAGTTGATTAACAAAGTAAAACTTTTATGAATATACCAATAAATGTAGAAAGCTATAATAATTGGCTGATTCGGGTTGTGCATTAAAAGGATGAAAGAAGCAAATAATAGCAGCGTCGGACACAAGGATCTCAGCCATGTTTTTGATCCCACCCGTTTCATTTCACTGTAGAATCCACTGTTTTGAAAGAAAGGCTGCCAGAGATTCTAAAGCCACTTCATATTGTTTTTTTCTGCGATACCATTACAAACCATGATTCCTTCATTCTCTTTAATGCACAAACAGTGAAAAGAGTTGCTGAGAGTGTGTTAAGGATTGCAGGGAGGTGAGTTAGTAAGATGTATGTGATTGGAAAGGCGCCATGGGAGACGGTTTTTACCAAGAACCTCACTTCAAAATGTGAATAATTAAGATGGATTTCCACCTTGAGGGAAAAACTCTTCCAGGAAGCAGATTAGCAGTTTGTTGTGAAGCATCTTGACAAAAACAAATGGCCCACATATGCTACAGAAAATACTGAGGAGCTTTTTCAGGTTAAAGCCCTAAATGTTAGTGCGGGAATAAGATCTTCATTTCCTTTTAACCCAAATAAGCCTTGATGTTTGTAGTGTTCATGGAATGGAGAAGCCACTTTCACACCAAGCCTAAGCTTTGCAGGATAATAAATAATATACACTATTATGGATTTGCAACTTCCTGAAATGTAATTTCATGTTAATTTAATTTAATCCCTATTGCTTCCCACTGCTACCATAGATTAGCATTATGTTTGCTTTAAGCAATAGTCTGTTTTTTGCTTAGCATTTCATTTTCCTCCCCACCCTTCATTTCACAGTTGTCCTATGGCTGTTAGGTGGAGGTTGTCCATCAGATCGCATGTTGTTAAAATAGCAAGACTGAGTTAAGCTTCAACCGACAGCCAAGTAGGTCTTCAGGTTACAGGACTAATTAGAAGTTTTGTATTGGATTACAATTACATAAATATACAAACAATATATTTTACACAAGTACTATCAATCCACATCTCTTTTCACTGTATAAGGCTTTGATGGTTGAGTGAGACAATAGACTCTATTCCACATTTAATTTTCCATTTATGTGTCAATCATAATAGGTTGTATAGTTTTCATCACAATAAAATGTGCAGTAAGCCAATTAGTTTCCACTATAGCACATTTAAAGCAGAGTGATGCAACATGAAAGAGAAGATGGGACAGTTTAATTGTTGAATGCCTCTATTTCTAACATTTACAGTTCAGAAATAAATATTTAGAAAAGTTCCACTTGTAAGCAATTAAGTTTTTTTTAGCAATGCATTGAAGTGATCCAGGTTGGTAACATTGTTCACATCAGTTAGCCACATAATAAGTAGAGCTGCTAATATTTTATTTTAGTTTAGTGAACTTGCTGAAAAACCCTGACCTGCACTTCTGAATCATTCCTCTGTATTTTGATTTGATTAAGGTGCTGAAATTAAGTCAAATTACTTTATAATCCAATAATCGCCGAATGAAAATTTACAATATTTTTTTTTTAAACGACCAGTACATAGAATAGAACATATATTCAGCCATGTGATCACACCTCATATAATGAAAAAATTAAAAGGCAACAGATGTAAAATCTAAATGCAGTCAAAATTATTTTAATTTCATGCCATTTAATGCCATCTTATATATAACATGTGGAACATATTCACAACTGTTCAGGTGTAGTGGCAAGCATGACATTGAGATCCATAAGATGTAAGATTATTTTTTTGCAGGTCAAATTCACTGTCACCTGTAGTACATTGTCTATTTTCACAATAGGACTTTGATTTCTCCACCAACTCAGACCATGAAAAGACAAATTCTTTCCTGCTAGCTGACAAATTTTGGGCGGGGAATCATTCTCTTTGTGACAAGTTAAAGCTTTAATTAACCAGTGAATTAACATATGGTGTTTTACATAATAATGTGGTTTTAACTGCCAGATTCCCTTTAAATGCTATTGTTTCTTTGCAATTATACTTTTATGACCAAGAATGTGCTATTGTTGATGTCTAGTGATGTAAAGACTTTTAAATATGCACTGCTTTCTATCTGTCTAAGCAGTGCAGAACATCTCCGCCATTAGCGACCTCCGCCATCAGCGGCCTCCGCCGATGAATCTCCGCCTTCAGCGACCTCCGTCGATGAATCTCCGCTGTCAGCAACCTCCACCGAGGACTGTCCGCCGTCAGCGACCTCCGCCGAGGACTCTCCACCGTCAGCGTCCTCCGCCGAGGACTCTCAGCCGTCAACGACCTCTGCCGAGGACTCTCTGCCGTCAGCGGTCTCCTGAGAGTTTATCCTGTCTCCTGCCTTCTTCAGCCACAAGGACTATGGTCCGGCGCAGACGACCGTCCACCGTTGAGACTACCCTTTGGCGCCGTCCTGCTGGGCGGCCTCCAGATCTTCATGGGTTCTTCCGTTCTGATGAGCGGCTCTAGATCTTTGTGGTTCCTGCCGTCGTCCTGCCAGACGACCTCCAAGTCTTCGTGGTTCCTGCCGTCGTCCTCCGGGACGCCCACCTTCTTGTCCTGGACTCTTCCACTTCCAGAGGGTCTTTTAGTATCTGTAAAACTGAAATGGGAGCACTGTAAGAAACAAGTCTGTATTTGTATGTTTCCTGGAGAAAATCTATAGGCACTACAGATTAGACTATATATTTTTACAGTTGGTCAATATGATCAACTGCATCAGAACATATTTGAAACAATAAAACTGCAAATACAAATGATCAATTAGGAGCTCTTCTGGTTCAGAGTAAATTTACTGTTTCTTCACATTCTTAGTAGTCCAGATTATTTTGGTTTGACGTCTCATTATAAAACTATCCGACACATTCCACCGAGGGTTTTAAGAATCCGTGCCCTGACCTTGAAATTCTATATTACTAAAATGTCTGAAATTCACTTCCTTGAAAAGGCTAAATTATATAAGAAAAACTAAGTAACTTTCTCAGAAGCTTTGTGTGGCTGTCAGGAACTGCTAAATGACTCAAGCAGAGGTGAGGATGTTTGAAGAAATAGTGATTTATTGAAAGGATTAACATTGAACAGAACATCTACTGAGACCGAAGAGTAACACGGACAGAGGTGGAAAACAAACCGAGGAAAAATACGGGGCGGAAACTTCAATGGAAACAACGAACAAAACCAATACATAAACAACAGTGAGGTGGGCGAAAAAAACTAAAAGCAACAAAGAAACAAAACAACGGATGAATAAACTAACGGAGGAGCACGGAGGACATGGAAGGGAAGAGAGAGACACTCACAGAGAACCAGTCGAGCAGATGGAAGCAACTTACTGGGACGAAAGCAAAACTGGAAATTGGTAGGAGAATAGGGGAACGACGAGAGGTGAGGTAAGGCAATGAAAATAATCCAGCGGATGTACAACGGACGTACAACATAAAAAAGATGAAACTAATAAAACTAGAAACAATAAATAGAAAGACAACTACTAACCACAAAACAACAACAAAAACACATCATGACAGTGGCAGTATTTGGTGAAGTGAAATCTCTTTCGTCTTTGCTTTTTACCTTAAGTACCAGGTTTGACGCCTTGTTTCTATTGTTTACCCTATGCAACATGTTAAAGTGCAATTTTCGGGTAGCGTTACTATCAAAAAATAAACCTAAAACTAGTTCCCGAGAACCACACTAAATTTGTAAACCCCCCAGTTATGTGGTTGATGACAGTAATAAACTAATTATTATATGATACATTGTATGTTTTACTTTTCCTGACTGAAAAAGACATTAACAGATCTGGTGTTTTAATGGACTACAATACCAGCACCTTAATAACCTAATACCGTATATTCCTATTTTATTTATTTTACTTACTTTACTTCGATTTTATTTATTTAAATTTTATTTTATTTTTTAACTTATTTTATCTATTTTAATATTAGCTCTTGGGTGGAATAGTACCGTGAGTACATAATTTCGTTCCACTTCATGTACCATCATGTATGTTGAATGACAATAAAGAATCCTTGAATCCTTGGTTTAATTCATTCACTTTTCACATTCACCACTCAAGTTCTGAACCAAACCTGTGGTGATGAATTTGCTATACATGTAAAAAATATGTTCCAGATACGTCTGTGTCAACAAAATGGGCAGATAATTTTCGGCAGATGACATGTGTTGCTTTGGTATTATGGTGTGTGAGATGAAACCAGATCCATCAAGAAACATGAGTGTTAACCAAAGGACCTTCCATTCCTGCTAAAATATACATATACATGTCATCCTCATCAGTTTTGGATATAAAGTTTTATTTTTGCCAACATGTTTAGTCTTTTCTTCTTTTTTTATTTATTATTTGCTTGTTATTTTAGTTTTATTTATTGTGTCAGTTCAAGTATTCTCATTTCCAGTAGTGCCTTGTTCTTCTACGTATTTAACCTCCCCCTGCTCCTATATGAGTAGTCTCTTTCTCTTCCTCGGCCTGCCTGATCTCTTTTCACAGCTGCAACCTGTTTCTAAACAGCCACCCACTCCTTGTTTAATCACTACTAGGTTCTTCCATTGCTCTGGCTGTGTTTCTGTTGCTCCATTTTGCCTCGTGCTGCCAGTTGCCCATATGACTTTGTTCTTTGGAATGTCTCCTTAAGTGTTCTTTTGAGTTTTTGGATCACTACATTTAATGTTTTTTTTTTTCAAAATGTCATATTTTATATGTATAAATTTTTAAGTGCCCACCTCTCTTTTTGTAAGTTGCTTTGGATAAAATTGTCTGCTAAATGCATTAATGTAAATGTAAACGTAAATGCACCGGACTCTTATGTTTTGGTCCTCCTACATCCTCTAAACATGAAAATTGTGGGTGAACTGGAATGGAATTTGTAAATATGCAAGAAATTTAAGCAGCAACATTTTTGTTTTTTTGTCTATACATCTTGAAAATAAAACAAGAAGATTTTTTTAAAACATTTATTTTGACATTGTAATATCTGTTTGTATGTCACCCAGTGCATACTTGGATTCTTTCTAGGTTCTCTTCTCACAGTCCAAAACCATTACTGTTAGGTTAACTGTCTTCGTGTCTGTTTTTTGGGTTTCTGTCTTGGTTGTCTTTCCGCATGATGGACTGGCAACCTCTCCATGGTGTATCTCCCACCTATGTTGATGTGACATTATATACTTAAACTGAATTTACTCATAACACAGCATAGGATTATTGTACGTGTCAAACATCTTTTCCTGGTTTCTCAGATTTCTATAAAGTCCTTTCTTTTTAAACAATTTCTTAAACTAGAATACTCTTTTATACAGCGTTGATAGCTTGTCTCCACTGTTCACAAGTTAAAGTGCCAAGCTTTCAGCTGTGCTCTTCCACATATTAAAGCTATGTTTGTATTCTCTCCTTTTCTCTCTGGCAACTAAACAACAACCTGGTAACTGAGCTGCAGACACACCACCCGCTGACAAGAGGCTGAACTGTCAAGAAACAATAGTCAAGATGCACTAGGATCAACCCACTAACTATATAACCATTGCATTTTCTGCAGCAGTGACAGCCACATTATCACAGAACAACATAAACTCACTGGCAGTTACAGCGTGATAGTCACCCAGCTGCACTGGTGCTATCACCTTTGGTCTCCAAACATCAGAATCGAGGAAATCAGTTTTATGTGTGGTGCAGCAAGATTGATCATAAATTTAAATTAAGTTGTATTTTTAATATGATGAAATTTAGTACAAATTTAATGGAGTTTTCACACATATAATCTTGTAGAAAAATAAAGAATTTTCTATTTTTTTGTGTCTGCTAGTCATTAGGTCGGAGTTTACGATCCATCTGCTATGGATTTGGTCCTACTTTTTACATAATCCTAGAGGTTAGTGTAAATTTCTGGCTGATATTGAATCTGAACAGACTGCCTTTCACGAGAAAACACAAAGGCTAAAGATATGTACACTTGCACTTTTACTTTGGGATATTAAGGATAAGTATTAATGTTAAAAGCTTTCCTGCTATGCAGTAGTGTTTGCAGGGTTTTACATATATACTACTCACAAAAAGTTAGCGATATTTGGCTTTCGGGTGAAATTTTTAGTGATATCATATCACGAAAGTAGGACATTTAAGTAGAAGGATGCACTGGTGATTTCCTCATCTCAAACAATTTTTTTAAACAAAAGTTAATAACAATGGTGTGTACACCACAACAAAAAAGGTCAACGTCTCAATAACTTGTCATGTGCCCTTGAGCATCAATTACAGCTTGACAACGATGTCTCATGCTGTTCACAAGTCAACTTATTGTCTGCTGAGGCAGGGCATCCCACTCTTCTTAAAGTGCAGCCCTCAGGTAATTGAGGCTTTGGTGCAGAGTTTCGAGCATCTACACGGCGACTCAGTTGATTCCACACGTTTTCAATGGGATTCAGGTATGGAGAAAGTGCAGGCCACTCCATATGAGGTACACCAGTCTCTAACAGCCGTTCCCTGATGATGCGACCCTGGTGAGCTGAAGCATTGTCGTCCATGAAGATGAAATTAGGCCTGTGTTGTTCATGTAGGGGCACAATCATTGGATTAATGATGCTTTTCGGGTAGTATTGGCTTGTCACTGTACCATTCACAAAGTGTAATGCAGTTCTATACAGAATGGACACACCTGCCCACACTGTGACACCGTCACCATCAAAAGCTCGTCTGGAGACAACAGTGGCTGATGCATAACGCTCTCCTTGAAGTCTCCAACATCGGTGGCGGCCATCATTTCTGCCCAACATGAATCGACTTTCATCAGAGAACAGCACTGAGGCCCACTGTTCCCTCGTCCAGCGTAAATGCTCCCTGGCCCATGCAAGACGATGACGCATGTGCCTGCTGGTGTGGTCAGGTACCCTTGCAGTTGGTCTAGCACGCAGACCACGCTGATGTAAACGGTTTCGAATGGTCTGACATGACGCTTGGGTGCCTCTTACCTCCCTTAAACGTGCCCGGAGTTGAGTGGCATTCATCATACGGTTTGTCAGCGCATTGTTCACAATGTAATGGTCATCAGCATGGGATGTGGCCAAAGGAGGTCCACTTCCACGCCTTTCTGTAACTCTTCCAGTCTCTTGGTATCTCTGTTTCAACCTGTTACTTTTTGTGGGTCAGTGCCAAACCTAAAACCATGTCAGATATTCTTTTTAACATTCTAGATATTACTTTTTGATCTGCTGATTGCTTATTTTCTCTATATATACTTTAGTTTGAGGAAATTGTCATAAAAAAACTAGAATCTGCAAATATGAACTGTACATGTAAGAAATAGTTCACTTTAAGTTTTTCCTAAACTCAGCTTGGACACTCTAATGCACACTGTGCTGTTGTTAAAAAGATTTTTTCCAGCTAAATAAGACATTTTGATCCTATATTAATGGTAAACATTTACAGAAAGCATATGCAAAGGTAAGAAAATTAGTTGAATGGTAAATCAAGATGAATACAAGCACATTCACCAACTTAACACAATTTGTTACAATTGCTTACAGTTAATCAAGTTTATAGTAACAGAAGCCTACTTTGGGTACATTATAGCCCAATTTCATCCAATAGTCAGAATCAAAGTAAATTGATAAATAAAATAAAAGTTACAACCAATGAGCTCATATTTACATTATTACTTTATTGGCAGCATACAAGAAGAAAATCAAGGAGCATTACACTGTAAAATAAAACTGTTCAGTTTATTTTCAAACTCTGACATTGTTTTTGACCCAGAATAGTTTTATTGCTTTAGATATGTGATTTCAATCTGTTTGCCACATCCTGTTATTTTTGATGATTGTCTTTGAATATCAGTGCTTTGTCTTTGCCCACTGATGTCATCCAGATATTTCTTTGGAATGCAGAGGATCTTGAGTTAAAGATAAGAGATGACAACTCAAACATGAGATAGTCACATAAATAAAACTCAAAATGATGCATTGTTTTTGCAAGCAATGCCCTTTGGTGTGTGTGTTTGTGTGTGTGTGTGTGTGTGTGTGTGTGTGTGTGTGTGTGTGTGTGTGTGTGTGTGTGTGTGTGTGTGTGTGTGTGTGTGTGTGTGCCGACGGTAGGTCTCCCCCGGAATAAGAAATAAATATAATATGTATGAATCATTCTCTCGCTCTCATTTTCTCTGCGGAATGGCCAGATTTTAGCGGACAGC
>JAVLVB010000419.1:829848-851620 GCA_032876305.1 Orestias chungarensis | reverse complement strand
GTTTGTCCTTAAAGGAGACAGAGCTGTCTGCTACTGGACTGAAGGTTGTGCTGGTACAGAAGCACTGAAAAGCATAAACCCCATACATGTTGGGGAAACCCAAATCTGTCTTGGGCTTTGAGAAGTCTGCAGTACCATCACAATCAAGTTGTGTGGTGCTATGATGAGGTCTCAACCTGGACAGCCACAGGTCCTAATCTGGCTCTTCACAGAGACTCAGTGTGATAGAAGAAGCAGCTGCAGTCAACCTTGCTGCAAGTCTGCCACTGAAGAGAGAAATGAGACATTCTAGCTCCGTGTACATTTCCTCTGAAATGACAGGTCTCTCTCCCTGTCATTGGGGCATGGCAGTAAAGCTGACTAAACTGGGAGTTTTAAAAGCCTATGAGTTGCCTCCTTTTCAGCTTTTCTAATTTTCACAGGAGTTGATAGATAGGAAGGAGTCTTTGTTTTTCCTTGCAAAATGTCTGCTTCCCATTCTGGGCTTTTAAGAAGCAACACCTGGTTTCACAATATTTAAATATAATGAATTTTTCTATTTCTCTTCAAAATAAAATAATTGTTTGATTAATTACACGCGTATTATTATTTTGGACAATGATCTAATAAGATGTTTAGCAGGTGGGAGGTGCATCAGATGGCATCAGATCAGAACATTCAAACTCAGGAAAATATTTAATAAGACTTAACCCTCTCATAAATATTTGATGATAATTATATGATCTAAAATTAAGCAGAATTAATTGAGAAAATAACTGAATTTTTGTAAAAAAAAACAAAAAAACAAAACAAAAAAACCTTTACTTTTTTTCCTGTATTTCTGCATAACTAGCATGGACTTCAAAGTGTAAATAATGAACTGCAAGTTGGTTAGAGTCCAGGCGCTAATTAAAATCTGATGGTACTGAAATATTTTTCAAGCGTTCAGATCCCTTCTTTTTTTAAAGAAAAATTAAGTGTAGCTATTTAGATAAATTTGGTTTATAGAAATCTGTTATTTTTGTAGGGCTTTACAAGCAATTGGAAAAAAAGACTCCAACAAAAAAACAAACAAACAAAAAGCAAAATGAACATTAAAAAAACAGGGACTCACATTTTGTTCATCTTGGTAGACAAAGAATTTTACAATATGCTGATCTTTTCTTGATAGTTATTTGTTTTAAATTTACCCAAACCCAAACACTAATGATTATATTCCACTGTGTGCTGGAACTTTCACAAGCAACCTTTTTGGTCATCTATAATTATTAAATTATAGAATTGTGTAGGTGTAAACGGGTTGAAAGTACATGTTGTAGACTAAATTTGATTCTTTCCACAGTCAAAAGCCAGTAGAATGTTTTTTCAAATTCTTTCTATGTCATACTAGTGAAAATAAAGGCGTCCGCCGGAGCATGAACACCGCCGCCCACACGGCATATTCAAGGATCTCGTGATTTTCTTACACTCATCCATTAGGAGAAAATAAATTAAAGACCTTGTAAAGATTTCAGAGTTTTACTTTAGGTAAATTCTGAGCTATTTTCTCTTTTTTAGTAAACAGTTGGTTATGAGTACTGTTTAAAGATTTGTCTTGGGTAATACATTTTAAGACACTGATATGATCACAAAACTTAAGAGAAAAAATGTAAATGAGACGAGCATTATTTAAAATTCAGCTGTCTTAAGAGAACCCAAATAAGAGCTCAGAGAAAACAGGCAAGCAGATGTTTAAGGCTCGAAAACTTAGATGGCATGCGCCTTGCAATCATTGTTAGGCATTTTGCAATCAATGTCTAACAAAAATGTAGAGGCTATGGATATTTCTATTCAAGACATCCATATATTATGTGTGCAGCTGTCAAAAACCAACACATTTTCATTTAATTAGCCATTCTGATGTTGCAGACTTTCTAGAAAGTGCTGATTTACAAACACATGTTTAAACTGTCAACTTTAATCATGACCGCAATGGTCTACAAAGAACACTATTTAACATGCACAAACATAAGCAAACCACTTATTATTGTTTGTACTTCTATTTACATAATATTTCCAATGCTATAACTTAACAAACTTAAGGAAAATAGGTTTCAAATACGTAAAACAAAGAAACATTGAAAGTCAATATAAGTAAAATAAATCTCCAAAACTGGGAAAGATTTCTTTTTGCTTAACCCTCTGGAGTCCGGGGTATTATTGGCCGTTTTTACTACTGGGGATTTTATCTTTATATTTCACTTTAAAAAAATGTTTACCCTGCATTGCTTGTTATCATTTTTTTCAGCATAACCTTCCTTTTATGGATTTAAAATTATCTTTCCATTTTGACATAACATCTTAACACAGTGGACCTAATATCACTCAAAAAACATAAAATCAGAGTAGAAAAAAAGTCATATTTTTTACTGTGAAAACCACAAATATGTTTAACGAACCATTTTCACAAGTTAGGATACAAATATAAATTGTAAGTTTCAAAACCAACATACAATATTTCACAGAACAAAGTAACTTATGACTTTTTTTGCATAAAATGCAGCCATTACCTCAGGCATTTTTTATACAGCTACTTTACAAAACAATGTAATGTCTCACAAATATTTTTAACAAACCAATTTAAAACTTAGGATGCAAATAGAAATTGTTAATTTCAAAACCTATGTACACTCTCATCACACAACAAGGTAATTTAACACTATCTACATAAAATGCAGGCAATGCCTCAGAGTGTATTCTTGGGTCTGCTGCCTGAGCCAGAGGTGATCACAACCTGGTGGGAGTGTCCCGCCGTCCCGTCCTCTGGGCGGATCTCTGACTCGTCTGAGGCTCCTCTCGCTCCTCCTCTCTCTCTCTTCCTCCAATAAAAACCACGGATCGTACCCTTAGTTGTAAAAGTTACCGCTTTCTGGCTCCGACTCGCGCTCCGCCCCGTTTTCCTCAGCTGCCTCCAGCTCAAAGAAGAGCTCCACTGCTCGCGGCAAACTCAGCGATCGCCTCATTATTTTATCTCACAAAACCAACTAAACTCTAACCCAAGACACTAAACTAGATGACTACACAGTAACTAACCATTCAAAATACACGAAATATCACAAATCACTGAAATCTCAGGACTTAGTATCGTCTCTTTTATCCATCGTCTCTTTGTCGCCGCCGTTGCTCCATGCCACAAATATCCCGTAGCAACCAAATGCCGCGGTTTGCGATTATGATTTTTGATTGATTAACGTGATGCATCTTTCCACCAATAGGAGAGGGGATTGTTGTGTTGTAGTATTTTCTTCTGTGAAAAGCTCATTCTTCTGGCGTCTATGAGGCGCGCGCACACACCGAACGTGACAAAAATATTCTGAAAAAAGTCTGGTGTAAATACTTTATCATAACTCTGAATTTACATGGCCTATCAACACAATTTAAAAACTGGTATATAGATTTAGGACCCCACTTTCTATACAAGTTAAAATAGCGAGTCATTGACGCTGCATTTTTGCTGCTACGCCATATTTAGTCGGCAACATGATTTTGACGTGCCGGCGCATCAATGGACTCCAGACGGTTAATTTGGGTTACTTTGCCATTTAATGGGTACAGACATCTCATTTATGTTTATATGGCGCATTTAACTGCAAGAACATTTTCCAGGAATAAGAATGTTGTTTTCTGTGGCATTTATCCTCCAATCCATTTCCACGGCATTTGCATAGTCCAAAATAAATTACCATGTTAGAAATGTATCTAGATAAAGGCACCTTATCAGGATCCTTTAGATAAACCTATGTGTTTTACTAGCGTGCTAAGCATTCTAGATTGATTTTTGTTTTCAGGAATATATCTTTGTTATATCAGTTTGTATAGTCCAGAGTCATGTTTCACAACCCTGGTTAGGCAAGGCAAGCAGCCCTGATTCCAACACCTGATTGAGATGATTGTAGTTCAGTAAAAGATTGTCATTCAGTCTTCAACTGAAATCAGGTGTACTGAAGCAGGGAAAAGCAAGCACTATTGATGGTACACGCGAAGCTGATCTTCAAACGCATAAGAGTCTAACGATGCATCGATCCATAGTGATGTAGGGATTTTAAATGTTTAACAACGAAATTAATAAAAAATTTGGCCATTGGCAAACGGGAACAAGTCTCGATGGGGCATTTTGAGTTATTTTGAAAGTGTGGATTCTAAGCTTTCCACTAAAGTCAAACACACCAGACCTTTTTGGGTGTTAACAATGTCATCAAGATGGAACAGGGGTGTCAATCTTCTTTACATATTTGGGCCATATCAAGATCAGGAATATCCTCAAAGGGAGGTAGGTCTAGATCTGCAGGTCAGTAGTATGCTGAACTTGGCAATCTTGTTGTAACAATAATACAACCTCTGAAATTTACACCATTAGAAACTCAAAAGTATTCCTACAGAACTAAATGCCTCTGATTATGTCAGTGGGCTTCCTGGTACGTTTTGTTTCCACCACTGTTTTTGGTGGATGTTCCCAAAAAAGGAATGTACGTGATTGTGCAAGTTGTACTCAGCAAATAGTTTGCTTTGCACACTGGAGAATTCTTGTGTCTGGGTTTTGTTTTTCTCTTTTTGTGCCATAGCAACTTGTTTTCCTGTAGCTCATCACAAATATTGATCATAGTAGCAAGGTTTACATGCACAAAATTCCTTCATCTGATTTACATGTATTCATATTCAACAATGTAAAGATATATTATATATAATTGGCAGTAAATTAATTAAAATAACTGACATATGTTTACATGCATTAAATCTTATTCCAAATAGGAGCTCTTTGACAATTTTCAGGTTTGTCTTAACTGGCTTGTGCTGGGAAAAAGTAAAAAAGCGCAGAGTGGTGTTGGTTCAGAGTGTTGTGACCATCAGGCGTTTAATTTTAACTGCCTGATGCCTGTAAGAGCTTAGAATGAAAATATTTTTAACATATTCTGAATCATACGGTCTATTTCAGATAATATGTTTGTCTAATATACAGTATTCTTTGACTGTACATTTTACTGACCCTACTTAAAAAATAACAGTTTTTTAGCCTGTCTATCTTTTTTAGCCTTTCAATAGAAGGTTCAAAATGTGGAAAGTGACTAAAATAGAGAGCAAAATATTGGACAGATATGTTTGTATTTTAAGTTAAACACCTTTAATGGACATTGGTCTTCATTTGGTCATTGTGAATTCTTTGTACTTGGGTTTTTGTTCTGTGTTTTTATTGGTCTACTCTCCTAGGTTTTTATGATTTCCAACCACATGCCCGGAATTGTACAACCTAAGCTGGTTACAGTTGGTTCCAATGTTCCTCACGTAGTTGACATTTGAGAGTGAACTCTCCCACTGACATCTTTAGATGTAGAATGCAGTGTGTGTGAATGTGTGAGTGAGAATGAGTGGGAGTGCACCTGCAGGCTCTCTATGCATCTACCTCTGTGTGAGTCTAATGTCAACAGTAAAGTTAAAAGGCTTTGCACTCAGTGCCATTAAAGCCTACAATAAAAGAACTTAGTCCTTATTATTTCTCATGGGTATCCCTGGGAAGCTGACATTTTGTGGTAGTTGCAGAGCTCAACAAGGGAGCAACAAAGTGGAGATCCATTAGGCTACATACAGCATTTGATTTCGAATACTGTGGTAAATTATACTTTTGGTTTTTTTAAAACAAAGGGAAAAGGTATATTTTACCTATTTGTTTTTCACTTAAGAATTTTGCAGGAAAACCTGTATAACCCATCATACCGTCTGAGGTAGATGGAGGCAAATCTGTAGAATTTTTTTCAAGGCAATTCCTCAAACACACTGATTTTTTTTTTTTTGTATGATGGAAAAGCCATACTAAATCAACTAAAATATCTCAGAGTTGTTGACCATCATTGTCTGGATCATCGTTGGGTAAATTTCTTAATGTCCAAAGGTGTAAAATTTTTCTGTTCAAATGTGTGAACAGCATGGCAATGTTCAGCCCATCAAACTGTTCTGGAAGGAGAGGGACTTCCTATCTAGAATAAGAATATGTGTTTTGACTCCAGATCTGAGTAGTACCTGAGGAAAATAAAGCTTAATAACTTGTGTAAATGCTTCAACCTGACCCATCATTGAGATTCTTAAAATCCTGCTAAAAATTCCAATCCCGTTTTTTCTTTTAAGTCAATGAAAAGCAAAAAGCCAATGGTGTGCTTGCCTTGAACACTAGATCTCTCATCATCCTCTCCCTCTTCGATCTCGGCACAGCGTTATACATTACTGACCACACATCTTTCTTAAGTATCTGTCATCCTTTAGTGTCAGAGGCTCAACCCCTAATTGCTTCACCTCCTCTCTCTATCCCTCTCTGTCTTACTACACTGTCCAAATACCTGTCCATGCATTTTTACCACTAGACTTGACTATTGCTGTTGTATTCCTTATGGACTTCTTTTCCAAAAAACCTGTTAAAACCACTTTATATTTTAAACTGCCCATCTACTGACTTAACTCATTACAGAGACCATATCACTTATTTTCATAAAAAAAACTTCTTCCACTCAACTCCAGATAAAATACAAACTATTTCTTATCACTTACAAAGCTCTCAGTAACCTTCCCCACCCCACCAATCCCCCTGATCTTCGTCCTCACCCTTCATCTTCTACCTCTGACTCCAATCTTCTAATCCCCATCAGGACCAACCCCTGCAACAAAGCTTTTGCTGTTGGCAGACCAACAATCTAGAATTCTCTCCCACAAACTATCAGGAATTCTGACTTACTATCTTCAAATTGCTGCTTCAAAACCCAACTTTTCAAACTGGCTTTTTCTCTGTAACCCTCTTCTCAATCTGTTTGTAAAGCGTAACCTAAAAAATGCTACATAAGTTAGATTTATCCAAGTCATGTGATTGTGATGCAGTACAGGATTGTTTAACTAAAGCAGATCAGCAATGTCAACAATTGTCATTTTTTCTCACAGTTTCAAAATGGTTAAAATATGTATATACGTTCTGAGCTTTAACAGCAATATTAATATTTGATATCAATATCTGCTCAAATTTCCATATCAGGGCAAGTGTAGTGATTACTGAAAAACTATTCATGTATGTGAGAAGGCAATATGGATCTTATCAATGATTTAACATGTACATCTAAGCATTGGCTAAGCTTCACAGCCATTTTTAAGGTTTTCTCTGGACCATTGACGGTCTTACAGAACCAAAACGGGCCAAAGAGAGTTGACAAAGACTTCGAGTAGATGACCTCACCAAGTAATCAAACACATGTTGGCTCCGTAGAGAACACTTAGTACCTACAGACAGGGTGCCTGCTGCACAGTGCTTCAAGCTTAGCAACTTTTTGACACTTCATATTTTTATTTGGAACGAATTAGCTGAATATATTTTATACAAAATGACTAAGATATGCTGGTACCTGACTAAAAAGTGGTGCTGCTGTACAAATACTACTTGCAGATGTTTTACATTCAGTAGCAAGGATGATGGGGATGAGAAGACCTGGGATTTTTGCTGAAACCTTCCTTGGCTGCTGCTGCAAAATACAAATGTGACATGTCTATGTCAAGACATTAGTAACAATATTCATATTTATAAAATTATGTTAATATTGCCACATATGTTCACTGTGCTTCGATCTGTTTTTATTTGTGCCAGATTGTTATAACTGTTTATTTTATTTTGTCATGTTCAAAGGACACAATTTTTTAACTAGTTGCCTTTTCAGAAAAGTAATTTGCAAATATTGCTTCTTAGAATAGAACTGTCTGCAAAAAAATGAATGCTGTATTTATAAGGCACACTTAAAAGCCTTCAATTTAAAAAAAAAATTGGTTGTGCGCCTTAAGTTTACAGGGAGTTCCAAAATCTGTAAAAACGTTATTGTGCAACTTTGGTAATCGCTCTGTTTCGATTGACTGTCGGACTGTTTCTATAGCATAATTTTTTTTACACCAGGTTGAATGCGCAGCGATGCTCATTCAAGAGCTCAGATCTATCTGAAGGAACAATAATTTTGTGTGCACAAATCTCAGACGCTCACGCAGAGCTGCTTGGACAAGCGCTGATCTCTGACAAACTGCTCACGTGTCTCTCTCTGCTCGTGTCCTTTTTCATCGAGTCAAAGCATGTCTTGCAAATATTACGTTCGGTTTAAGACTAGTTTAAAAGAGAAGTTTGAGTTGCGAGCTAGCAGAAACAGATCTGGGCAAGCAGAGAGAGACAGAGTCGTGCGTGAACAGACTGAGCCGATCGTGCGAGCAGTTTGTCAGAGTTGAGCACATGTCCGATTAGCTCCCCACGAATGTGTATGAGATTCATGCCCACACGCTTAAAATGTTTGTTCCTTCAGGTAGATCTGAGCTCTCATGTGCGTGTCACTATGCGTTCACCCTGGTGGCATAAAAATCACACCATATAAACGGGGCATTCAAGTGAAGTTGCGAGCTGAGTCTTTTAGCACGCGTACTTTAATACGGTGCCTTATATGAGAGATATGAGACTGCGCCTTATAATCTTGTGTGCCTTATAGTGCAGAAAATACAGCAGCTTTACATGCATTTGAAAATTCTGAAAGCAAAAATAAGGTCAGTGAAATTTAACAATGATTTGAAATTCTAAATAGTTATAGACACTGTTTCATAGTAACAGCAAGATATATTACAACCAGTTTCCACAAACCAAATGTCTTGTTTGTAAACAAATTGTTATGGGGAAGTTTGATCACATTGAGTCGCCTCATGCTTGCCTTGCAGAACCAATTTGTGAAAAGCCCATGAATCCCTGCAGTCAGCTAGACTTTCTTAGATCATTATTTTTATAAGTATTTTTATTAAGGATTTAGTTAAGAAAAAATACAATTTCAAATATATTGCAAAATTTTTCCATTTTAACACCTAGAACAACCCGTCCTGTTGCACCGTTAATGATAATCAAAAATATGATCACATTGTATTAATCCAGTGAACACAACTGTGGGATCCATAACCTTGATGTGATTCAGAATAGGTTGCCAGATACTGAAAAACTTATGGGTGTGGCCTCTTGTAGAGAATCTGATTTTCTCTAATGTCAAATGATGCATAAGATCAACCAGCCATAACTTAACCATAGCCATAGGCTGTCTGTCCTTCCACTTAAAAAAAATGTGTCTGTTAGCAAGAAGTGTGGTAAAATAAATTATATTTATTATTTAATGATAAAAAAATGTTCATGTTGCAACGATATTCCAGATATCGCGATTGTGGCCTCTGGCTTAATGTTAATACCTGAAACGCTCCCAGAAGTTTTTCACCTTAGAACAGAACCAAAATTTGTATGATAAGGTGCCCAGTTCTACTCCACATCGATCACAGTTCGAGTCAATGTCTTGTTTAATTTGACTGATTTTGGACTAACGTAGTCTATGGACAACGTTGAACTGAATGACTCTTTGGTTTAAGTAGATGGAGGATGCATCAATGTTTCTCAGTATTGATTGCCACATATCTTCAGAAATGTCTGTTGCCAGTTCATCCTCCCATTTCCTCTTGACGTCTGTTAAAGGTTCTATGTTGAAAGAGTTAATAGCCGTATAGATTTTGCCGATGAGTCCTTTAGCGTTCAGCTTTAGATCCAAGATGTTTTCTAAAAGTGAGTCAGGTGGTTGTGAAGGAAAAGCCTGAAAAAAAACTAGACACAAAAATGCGGAGCTGAAGATATCTGAAGAAATGTGAGTTAGGGATTTTACATTTTGTCTTCAATGTTTCAAATGAAGCAAACTGGCCATCAACAAATAAGTCCTTTAATGTCCTCAGTCCATTTGAGTCCCAGAGAGTAAAATAATCATCAATAATTGAAGGAACAAACATGGGGTTTTTCAAAATGGGAGCATACAATGACATATTTTTTAGATTAAAATTCCTTCTAAATTGTGCCCAAATTTTGAAAGAATGTTTAATCACTGGTTTGATGAAATATTATCCAAGGATTTAGGCAAAGGTATCCTTGAACAAAATAATGAATGTAAGGAGGAAGTTTGACATGTCATACTCTCAAGATTTAACCACTTGTGGTCTTTATAGGATTGAGACGATGACCAGTATAACATTGCATGAGTATTGGCGGCCCAAAAATAATGTTGAAAATTTGGCAATGACAAACCGCCACGAACTCTATCAGGGTGTCCGCGGGTTTGTAAAAGGTAGTAAAAGGTGATAAAAAAAATAGGCCAAATTAAAGCCTTTAAAAAGTAGAAAAAAGTAGTAAACCTCATCTGATGAGGTAGTCAATTTTTTAGCCCAAATGGGGCTTTGAGTTTTCATTCTGTGTAAACTCTGTTACATGCAGGCATATCTCCTTAAATTACTTGCACAGACTTATTTATTTTTATAGTGCAAGTAGGACTGTAGTGATGGGGATGACATCACGTTTAGACTACCTCTCGCGTGCGCGCTCTCTCTTAATCAATCTGGGTAAAGCAAGTGTTGCCAGATTGGGCGGTTTACATTTTGAGTTTGAGGGTAGAAATCAGGCCCGGCCTGGCCATAGGGAGAACCGGGAGTATTCCTGAAGCACCGGCCTAATATTGGCCTGCTGGCCTGCGTCTCTGCAAAAAAACAAAAAAAAAGTCTGCCGGCATCTGTGTAGATATTTTCACTTTGAGGTGATCTCAAGCTGATGCTGCAGTGTCTGAGGAAAGAATTCCAATAATACTTTGGCCTTTTTCATATACCATCTGAAAAATTGAGAAGGTGAAGCTGAATAGAAATATGGCAGATGACTCCTATATTTCCTCTCCTGACCTGTAGCATTGCAGTTGTGGAGTTATTGCACAGATGATGCTTAAGAATTGGACTTGGGTTTAGGCCTTACCTAATCAGGCGACTCCAAGGGCAGAATTAATAAAGGGGGGGAAAAAATCCTTTGAACATGGAAGGCTGTATTACTTGACTTCCTCAAACCAACTCGGCAACACTTTAAATAACAAAAAACAAAAACGGCCACATAGAAGTTTAAACAAGTTATAGGGAACAAGCTAAACATTGAATCTTCTCAATCATTTCTTTTGAATTGCTCAAACCAATCACAAATAAATAAAACTGTAAAAAGAGAAAGCTAACAAACACATTTTTAAATTTTGGCATGTGTGAAGAAGAGCAATGGAGGAGAGGCAGTAGATTCCCACTGAGAAATATGGTCTCAATTTTATACCTAAAATAATCAGTGCTAGTCCACGGGAGCATCAGCAGCAACATTAGAAACAGATCTGGGCAACTGTCTCTAATTAACAACAGGGCAATTTATAAGAACCCAAAACATTAATGCACTAGAATAATATCCTGAATTTTAATAAATATTTGTTTTTTAAGGAATGATTTAACAAAATGATATCAAACAAATATCTTTCTCAAGTATGGTAAATGTGTTGTTTTACAAAACTCTGTAAATTATCTTAAATAATTGTGATTGCAATATTACAAATAATATAAAAAACTATGTGATACATATTATAAGTCTAGCTTTGTATTGTGTGGCTTAAAGAAGGGAAAAGTTTTAAAAGCAAACCAAAACAACAGTTCCAGGTTTAAACTATATATCAAGCACATTAGCATTAATAGTCCTTTAACTAGAATGAACAAGTATTTAGATGAATACTATGGCTCTGTGCTGGATTTGTAGTTGTTTTTCTGTTAGTGTCTAAGTGCCAGGTGGCTATGTTTGGGAGGCTAAGTGGCGGAGCATATTCTGTACCAGGCGGATGGTAATTACCAGGTGTTCAGCCTTGGCAGAAGCACTGTGTTGGATGTTGGTCACTGTTGAATGTGTTTAGATGTTTTGATGTGTGTGACGCTAAACCCTGCTATCTCTGCTCTCCCTCAGCTGTTTGAACTGCTGGGACCAGAGGGCCTGGAGATGATATCCACCCTCCTTCAGCGAAGGGCAGCTATTGTTGACTCTTTGCTCTCCATCCCAAATGACAGGACAGGATACCTACCAGGTGAGACCAAAACATGGGAGCTTTGATTTCTGACTGATAACAAAAACAGTTCTGTTTTTACTGTTTATATGAACATTTTCCCCAACACCAATGCTCTTTTTATATCAACAAATTTGATGTTATTTCGATCATCTTAAGTGAATTTCTACTTCACTTTGAAAAAAATCTGGTAAGACAACAATACTGCCTAATGTGTTTCCCAATGTTTCCAGAGAGGTTTCCCTACAGTTAAGCATGTTATGTTATGTAGGATAAAGGGGACCTGTAATGACAAAATGTGGCTTATTGTTATTTTTATTTTTTTTTGCACTGTACCCCCATGTTTTTGTCAGATTGTTTCTCATGAGAGTGTTTAAAACTAATTAGTAGACGTTACAATAAAGTGAAAACCTAATTACTTTCTAATTCAGCTTCTAAACCTAAATTCATGACAAAGTAATATGTGCAATGTTTTTCCTTTAAACTGATATAAGTTAATAAACAGGTTTATTTTTATTTTTAACTTTGTTTATTTTTTTATTCCAGCTAAGCTAATGTTACAAGTTTGAAGAAATTCCATGACACTGATGTTTGACAGTAACCTAAAAAGGACAGTATAGCCTTTTATCTGCAACAGTGAAGTAGTAAAGCATCCAGACGACATTAGCTGAAGCCATCTTTCTAACAACCCGATTTCCGGCAATCACTGCTTGAGCACTACAATTAGAAAAAAATGTAAGGTCTTAGACACTTATGTTTGGTGCATTTGTTCACTGTTTAAACTGTGTCCCGTACACTGGTTTGATGTTTTTAGTTGACTTTAATTGGTTTGACAAATTGTGTGGTCTCATTAGACACAGCTTCCGTGTGTGATCCCCAGACTTCATCTAAAAATATGATTAAGCAAGTCTGTTTGTGTTACTTGCCGGTAGATCTTAATCTGAAAAGACTATGACTGTTGTGTAGCCTAGTCTCAGCTTGGCCAATTCATTCCACTATACTCTAGTAAAATTTTGCCATTTTTCCTACTTTTCGGTCATAACCCTTTAATTTACCATTATGTATTGATGTTTTTTTCCCATCATATCGCAGTTATAAGATTTTAGTGTTTTTTAACACTGTTTCTACTTGTTGTGGTTATGAGTCCTTTCTGGCTTCTTTCTACATCCAAGCATAAGGGCAGAAAGATGGAACATGGCGAAGAATCAAAATGATTGGCACCCTGCTAGTTAAAACCTAATGCTGCTTCGAGCTGTTTCCATTATAGTCTCTAGTAAAAGACAAAAAGGCTGTTTTATACAGTTTCTCGTTTTTGTCTTCATTATATATCTTTCTTTCCTACATTTATCTGTCCTAACTGAGATCTGAAATTTGTGTATTAGACATAATAGCTATATTTCAGTCTACAGTTTGACTCGTGTGATGATACTAATACTCACACTGTCTTGTTAAACAGGGATATGTAGATTATAACTGTAGGTATGTTGTGTCTGGGTTCCCTAAAAAGCTGTCATATGACTTCTACATGTACATTAGTTTCATGCTTGTAGGAGTTCTCCTCTTGTTTGTTCTATCCTCAATGTTCACTGGAGAGCTGCTAGATATTTATATGGATATTTGTGGAAAGATAAGAGAGGCTAATTTATCATTGCCATAGCCGTCTTCTGATCGTTATGCAAGGTGCCCCGAAGATTAGAGGTATAGCTTTGGCTTTGTCACTAAAATCCTTCCAACTATTTTAAGTCATGCACACTCAACCTTTTAAGTTTTTCTGGAGTCATTTAAGATTCACACTTCTTGATTTTAATCCCTGGTGTGACCCCAGTACATGGTTCAATTATGCAGCCTGCAAACCTATTGTGCACTCACATGAACTCCTCCTCCAGTTTAAATCAGTAATTTATGTTATGGTAAATAGGTCATTTGTCAAACATTCACAGGGTCAGTGGTTCCATTAAATGTATAGATTAATTTTGCTCCTTCAGAATATCTCCACTACTCATCAAGAAGTTTACCACCTATGAATTAGAATGTCTTATGAAATGTTGCATCATCTTACAAAATCACATTAATATTATTCAGTGTATCATACAGGTTTAGCATTGCTCATATTCACTGCATGATAGGATGCTTAAACAAGCAAATAAATGACTAGAGTGTGACCTTTCCTATATTCTAGTTCTTAGCGCAGCTTTTACTAATGATTGAATTACAGTTAAGACTGTATGAAATCTACTTTTGTTACATTGCACATTTTCCATTTTTAAGTTTTTTAAATTCTAAACTTTTTTCCATTATAACTGTACTTACTAAGCAAAAATGTTGATGTCATGGAGTGCTTATCCAGTAAATAGAGACAGTTCAAAAAATTAAAAGTTCAACAAAAAAAAAACAAGAAAAACTAAAAAATTTTTTTTCACATTTATTAAAACAAAATAAGTCTTAAAAGTCAGTTGATCGCCAAACAAAAATATAGGTACAGACAGAGGACCGTTGCTATCAAAGCACGACCATTGGCTTAGCACTAGATCTGCATGATATTTATTGTCTTTCTGCTTTGGATTCATAGAAATCACAGACCCCAGAAAAATAAGTAGTCTGCACATTTACCAAAAGAACAAATATCATTTAATGTTTTCATGTTGACAACAACCTTAGCTCTGGCTGGCATCAAATTAGCTGTACTTTCCTAATGACTCAACAACATTTCCATCTCTTGACCTTCAAAATATTTTTTATATCGCATTAAACAAGTGTCACCTTGAATGCATGCTCCTTGAATAATTAGCTCACCCCTCTTGCCTTTTGCTTTCGAGGAGTGGAGTTGCCCACCACTGGATTTGGCCCACAGTCCTTAGGCTTGACACACATGTGTTAAAAGTTGTTCTGACGCCGTATTATCATAAACGTTGGTAACCGCGTTTATGATTGAACACGATGTAGAAAATGTTATTTTCTTCTCTCGTTGCATGATGGTACAACTTATTTTCGTCATACCTAGGCTGGCTTCTCTTTTATGAATGACTATGTCATAGGAAGTTTCAGGAGGATTTGGATCCCTTTCCCAATGATTGGTATATCACGTTAAGTTAATGCAAGCTGTTTCCTTTTCGATGCTTTTATGCAAACTGATAAACAAGATGGGAAAGGCATGAGGTGGAAAGGAAAACTTTATAGGAAGTAACTTATTGGAAAGCAACAGTGTTGTTTTTTGTGTGTGAGGTTGCACTACTTATAAAGCAGTTGTGGCACTTTATCCTTTTTGTTGTGAAAGTTAGTTGTTCTATGATGCTTTAACATATTTTGATTGAGTCACAATGTGCAGAAATCTGAATATTTGCCAAAGATATCCTTAATTTAAAGCTGAAATAGCAGAACAATCCCTTGATTTTGTTTTATATGTAAAACCAAAGGGAACAAGTAGCATTTGTCCTTGCGCTTTTGTAGTACTTTAAAACTTTGGTGGTGTTGTTAGAAATTTTGAAGAACCCAGATCAGCCTCAGAAATTTCACTTGGCAGACAGCTTTTGAGATTAGTGTTGCCTTGACGACTGAGGGTGAAGTCAGGAGGGGTTAAAAAAGGCTGATTAAATTTTCTACTATTTGCATGCCATGAGGAAGAGTGGGATTTAGGAAATGCCTGTCTCTTGCTGATTAGCTTTTAAATTGCAGTTCACAGCTTGGCACTTAGATGTTTACAAGAGAACAGATTCTCTCAGTGGCTCCTTTCCACATTTCACTGGCGTTGGAGACTTTCTGCTAGAGTGGACATTTGTTGTGGGAGCATCGACGTAATAATTATTTTATTTCCAGATCGTCAGATGAGCAAAAGGGATCTATATCTGATGATGATTTAGTTCCTGAATCCTTTTTTCATCACCTCATGTTTTCAGTCATTATTGCTTAAGATAAATTTTTTAGAAACTTTTTCTAGAGTTAGTTCCCCTATGGAGATGTAGACGCTTGTGCTGCAGAACTGTGAACATCACAAACCGGTTACTGGCTCTGTAAATTTAAAACTGACACTTTTACTTAGTGTTTAGTGTTTTATCACTTTAACTACTTCTAAACCCAGAAGCAGCTTTTCATCTTCCAAAGTTTGAGGACACTAATATTTGCTTAGATTATAGCAAACCTTACATCATCTATTTGTTAAATAAACAAGACTTTGAAAATACCTCCATCTGTCTCTACGTCCGTCCATCCATACAAGCCAATATAAACACACACACGCTAAACTACTCACTCGGCAAAGTTTGGTGCACAGCCGTCGAAAAAAATCGAGGCATTTGCATGTCAACATAATTTTCCGACACTTTAATCTTCCAAGAATATCGACAAGGAATAAAATCCTTAAAGCGAGTGCAAAGTTAATTAACTACCTTTTTGTGTGTGGGCTAAAAATATTTTGTATAGATTACACTTCATAGTTGGCAATATGTACCTTTGACCTAAGGGAAGGAAAATAAATTATTCTTAAAGCAGATAATATTTGCTGACTAGGATGTTTGTTTGTTTAACTAACGAATAGGGTTCACTATTGAATGCCATTTAATTTCCCTGCTCACTTTAAGGAAGCATGAACAGTTTTTATTTCTTAAAAGACCTTTTATTTATTTATTTTTTCAAACAAAGATCGTCTCAGCAATGAAGGCATAGTTCCATATACACCAGTAATCTCTATTCTCCTTATTTTCTGATGCTTTGCTGTTATTAACCAGGCACTGGCTTCATTTTTAGTGAACATAATCAGATTTGACTGAACTAATTTGGTTCGGCTGTTGTTGAACTGAAAATTTTCCAGTTTCATCCGTGTAGATTTAGGCTGTGTGGAACTTAGCTTTCAGGAACACACTGGTGCTCTATACATAGTTTACTTGGAGTGACATTGGAGAAGTCCCATGGTAGGTTGTTAACATTTGCAGACTTGCTTTCTAAGCTACTGACCTACCAATTAGCTGACAAATCACTAAGCAACTGAAAGAAAAATATTCTTAATAACCAGAATTAATATTGGGCTAAAGAGTTTTATTTCTTTAATCTAAATGACCTATGGTGTGGGACAAGCTGTTTTTGTTGTGGGTTTCTACCAAGACTGGAAATGAGTTCATGTTGCATTATGAGAAATCCGAATCATCTGTTCACCTAGGGAAAGCAATTTTTTCTATACTAGAATACCCATGTTTAGTCTATAACTCCAACATAATGTTATGTTTGGTTTGACAAGCTGTTCAAAACATTTCCTAGTAATGAGGGTCATTCCTGCTGGACAGTGGTAATTCAGGGAGACAGAGCAGATGATTTCTTAGTTGTATGCTGGTGGAGACCTTGCAGGAATGATGCTGTTGTGAAAACAACGTAGGTGGCTATTATTCCAATTTGACATTTTATCTTGAGTATTATTAACCTTTGCAATCAAAACGATTTTAGTGAAGCGCCAGCTCTCATCTTTCTGCTGACCATTATCAGGATGCTTTGCTTATACATGCTGAGCAGTTTCTAAGTTTTTAAAATTAAAGTTCTTTAGATCCAAAGTATGCTAAACTCAAAAAATATAGAGACGTTAATAAAAGTAACAAAAACATACATAAAAAATTGTGAGACTTATTTGACCACATCATCAAAAAGTATGACGTATCTTCACGTTTTATCGAAGGGGGAAGGGTGGGCGTCCTGGTACCCTAATCAGATCCGTCATCTAAATTTAATATTTCTTTGTATTGCAACAATGTATTCGGCTTCAGCAAATTGCGAACATGTTGAATAAGCAGATATCTGAGGTGTGGAACTGCTGGAGTAATATGGCATATCACACAGGTTGAGGGGCTTTCATGTAACTTTAGAAATGTCCCAAACTAGTCTTATTAGAGAAAAACGTTTTTCAGATTTAAAATAACCTTCCCCTTTCTTTTGATACTGTTTTTAAGTATTCATATTTTTGTTTTTAATTTAATTAGGAAACCACCTTTGGAATTAAAATCCTACTTGGTTAGGCCTGTCACGATAACAGATTTTGCTGAGCGATTAATTGTCTCAGAAATTATTGCGATAAATGATAATATTGTTGGCGACCATTTTGGCAAGATGGCGAAACGCAGTGGTGCAGCGGCTTGTGACGCTCCTAGCGAACACCCTGCATTTAGTTGTTTTTATGTCGGTTCCGAGTCTAAGCTCACGCGCCTCATGCGTATAAGTTATAGCAGGACCGAACTTTGTAAGATTAAGGACAGTTTGGTCAGTAAAAAAGCAACTCTGGACAATAACATCCGAGAAACGCTGGGCAGCCTTCAGCTCCTCCGGACCTCGGCGTGGGAGAGTAGAGCGCTGCAGACAAAGGGCCGGCGGAGGCAATGCAAGCGGTGGCAGAGGAGGGGGAAGCGTGGCGGTGTACGAGCCAGGTTAAAGGCTAATGCTAATCGACCCCTGATTTCGTCACTTTTCCTGCCCAACATCCGCTCTCTGGACAACAAGCTGGACCTGCTGCGGCTGATGATTTGTCTCACATAAACCTGGCTAAACAACACCATGCCGGACTCAGCCTTCCAGCTCGCCGGCCGGCAGCTCTTCAGAGCGGACGGCAACCAGCTCTCTGGGAAAGCCAGAGGGAGCGGACTGTGCATCTATATAAACAAAGGTTGGTGCACAAACTGTGTGTTGGTAAACAGCCACTGCTCCGAGGAGACAGAACCCCTTACTGTGAAGTGCAGACCTCACTATCTGCCTAGGGAGTTTAGGGCTGTGTTTTTCATTGCTGTTTACACGGCACCGGATGCTAATGCTAACACCACGCTGAAGGAGCTCCTTGACAACATCAGCTCCCTTCAGAACAAGCACCCGGAGGCGTTCTACGTGGTAGCGGTGGATTTCAACCATGTAGACCTGACGAACAGCCTGCCGAGGTTTAAACGGCATATAAACATTCCAGCAGATGGGAATAACACGCTGGGCCGCATCTACACCAACATAAGAGACGCATACAGTGCATTCCCCCGCCCCCACCTCGTGCTCTCCAACCTAATCTCCGTCATGCTGGTGCCTGCATACCACCCCCCGCTGCGATGCTCCAGACCCACACAGAGGTCTGTCACTGTGTGGCCCAGTGACGGTGACGCTGTGCTGCAGGACTGCTTCGGCTGCACAGACTGGCAGGTCTTCAGGGAGGCTGCTGAGTATGACGGGGAGCTGGACCTGGATGAGTACGCATCTGCTGTTCTGGAGTACATCAGCAAGTGTGTGGAGGATGTCACCACCACCAAGACTGTGACTTGCTACCCGAACCAGAAACACTGGCTGAATGCGGAGGTGCGTTCTCTGCTGAAAGCCAGGGATGCTGCGTTCAGGTCTGGTGACTCACAAGAGTCTGGTGACTCACAAGAGGGCAAGAAGAGAGCTGACTGCAGGAGTTAAGAGGGCAAAAGCCGCCTATGCTCAGAAAATCCAGGGACACTTTTCCTCCCAGGATCCATTACGGACTACAAATCCTAAGCTGCACAATGCCCCAAATACCCCTCCTTGCCTGAGGTTCTCAACAAGTTCTACGCCCATTTTGAGAACCCTGACACCCTCCCCAGCACCAGACTCACGACTTCACCAGGAGAAGAGCCCCTCAGTGTGACTCCAGCAGAAGTAAGGAGGACGCTGAGGAGGACCAACCCCCGGAAAGCTGCTGGCCCAGACAACATCCCCGGACGGGTGCTGAGAGATTGCGCCAATCAGCTCTCAGACTTCCATGCGGACATCTTCAACGTCTCCCTCATCCAGGCAGCTGTCCCCACCTGCATGAAGACCCCCACCATCATCCCGGTCCCCAAGAGCTCCGCAGTGACAGGTGTGAATGACTATTGGCCAGTAGCCCTCACACCGATAGTCACAAAGTGCTTTGAAAGACTGGTTCAGACCCACATCAAAGCCACCATCAATGTCACTGTGGATCCACATCAGTATGCATACAAGAAAAATAGATCCACAGAGGACGCCATTTCCTCTGTGGTCCACACCACCCTCATCCACCTGGAGCAGAAGGATTCCTACGACGGTATGCTCTTTGTGGACTTCACCTCCGCGTTCAACACCATGATTCCTCAGACGCTGATACACAAACTCTCCTCACTTGGACTGAGCTCATCCGTCCACAACTGGGTCCTGGGCTTCCTGACCAACAGGCAGCAGTCTGTGAGGATTCACATCATCCCCTCAGCACTGGCTCCCCTCAGGGCTGTGTGTTGAGTCCCCTCCTGTTCACACTGTTCACATATGACTGCTCACCTATCTATCCAGGCTGTCATATTGTGAAGTTTGCAGACGACACAGCAGTGGTTGGATGCATCAAAAACAGTGATGAGTCCAGCTACAGGCAGTAGGTGGAACACCTGGAGGGCTGGTGCAGAGATAACAACCTCTGCATAAATGTAAAGAAAACCAAGGAGATGATTGTGGACTTCAGAAGGGGCAAGCATGCCCACCTCCCCGTGCACATTGGAGGATCTGCGGTGGAAGTGGTCAGCAGCTTGAGGTACTTGGGTGTACACCTGAGTAACAACCTCACCTGGAGCAACAACACTTCAACGCTGGTCAGGAAGGCACACCAGCGGCTCTTCTTCCTCAGGAGGTTGAGAAGTCCTCACCTCCTTCTACAGATGTGTGGTGGAGAGCGTCTTGTGCTCCAGCATCAACGTGTGGCAAGGAAGCTGCTCTGCTGCAGACAGGAAAGCCCTACAGAGAGTGGTGAAGGCTGCACAGAGGACTGTAGGAGTCAGGTTCCCCAGCACATCTACACCTCCAGATGCAGGAAAAGGGCCTCCGGCATCTATGAAGGATTCCACCCTCCCAGCACACTCACTTTTTGTCCCGCTCCCCTCAGGCAGGAGGCTGCGCAGCATCAAGTGCATAACCACCAGACTGAGAAACAGCTTCGTTCCAGAAGCTGTAAGACTCTCAAACACACTGCAAGGACAATTACAAATTAAAAATACTTTTTCCTTTAACCGGAACTGATCACTTTAATATTTCACTTTAATATGTCACTTCACTGAACCATCCATGCTGCTACAGCAAATGCACTCCGGATGTTCTTTGCTGCTATATCCGACTTCCTAAATTTTGTATTTTGTATAGTTTGTGTTTATCAATTTTATTCTTTTATATTTCTTATATTTTATTATATTCTTATTTTTAGCTATTTTGCAATTTTTCTCAGTTTGTAAACTGGAACATGGGATTAAATTTCGTTCCACCTCATGTACCACATTTGATGTTAAAGACAATAAAATTCCTTGAATCCTTTAATCCTTTAAATTGATATCATGATAATGACATAATATTGCAACTATGTCCTGTCAAAGATAAATAAACATTATTTTCAAATGAACACTTAAATCTGAAACTGGTAAATAAAATAAACAAAACCACCAAAAACATAAGGCGGTGCGGCAAAAAGACACAGGGGAAACCGTATCTGACGGGGAAACGCGACTTGCAAACACTGGCTTGCAAAGATCCAGCGGTTCGCCTCGAAAATGCTCCCACACTGGTGCAGTTACGTTCAACTTTGTAACCAGTTCTATTTTAAGGTTTGTCTCAATATCAGCTAGTGTTTCTTAAGCAAGCTACATGAGCTAAAAGGCTGGAGATGTAAAAAATAGCGCACCGCCCTGATTTATTTGTTTACTCCTCCCTCACGCTGAGAAAATGAGAAAGGGAGGGGCGAGTGGAGAGCACCGGAGTTAAGTCTTTTTGTCATCCAGTGTCGAAATAGGAAAAGGCTATTAAAAATGAAAAAGCCAATAAGTGAAAATTATCAAACTCATTTGAATTTTTAGATTATTAATTGATTTATCGTTTAT
>JAVLVB010000419.1:808483-829748 GCA_032876305.1 Orestias chungarensis | reverse complement strand
CACACACACACACACACACACACACACACACACACACACACACACACACACACACACACACACACACACACAAAAAAAAGCAAGAAAAAAATCTTTTCATAATACAATGCCTTGAGTTGTGTTTTGCTGGACATAAAGTATTCCGATATCCGGAAAGCAGGTTTCTAAAGTTTTTTGTGTTGTTCGCTTCTGTCATTGTGTGGACTTTGGACCATGTCAGGTCGTCACATCAAAGGTTGATTTAATATATATTTTTCTCAAATTAATAACAATGAATGTTTATAGTGCATATATGTACTACAAACATTGTATATATGTATTGGGCATCCCTGGTCTAGAAGGTTAGTGACTCATCAAGTTCCTAAAGCTTTAATCGGAACAAGTGTAAGGAATATTTTGGTTATTTACCTTATATAGTCAATATTACATTTTTGTATTAAATATTGTGATGTAATATTGGATTGCGAAATTACCCCCGCAAATATAATGATCTCAAAAACCACAGCTTCAAAATGTGTGAAAAAACCTTGAAATCAGCTTGCAAACAAACATGAACTATCCTGGAGGTGCTCTTGACTGCAATTATACCACCGTGATCACTTGTGGAAATGAGAATCCTGCACATTTAGAGGCAATCTCTGTGAGAGACACAAAAGAAGGCACATTAGTACTCAGAGAGAGCGATAGCTAAGGATGGGGAATGGCTTAGACAGAGCAATTGGTGCATAGAGGGTGACAGAGTTAAAGGGGTTGGGAGTTGGAGAGGTAATGGGAGGGAGGCTTAGAGTGACAGGAATAGGAGAGCTCTTAGAATGAGCATGGAGCTGTGCAGTAGGTAGAGCCACTAGACGAGATAAAGAAGAAATCATTCAGTCAATCAGCCCAGGCCCTGGTGCAATCATCAGATCTCATCTGTTTTCAAGAGCAATTCTACCCTTTATTGAGCTGTTGTGTCTAAAACAGGGGAGACTGCAGCGGGGAACATTAACCCATGCATTGCCACATCCATGTTCATTGGAGCTAGAAATGAGAAAAGATAATGAAGAAAAGTCAAATCTTATTATCTTGGTTGGACTCCTGTTTGATCAGTTGGAATTTATATTTTTGCTGTTGGTGCTTGATGTGGCTAAGGTTGTTCTTATTGCATCAAGGTCATGTTGAGCAGAGTGACATTTTGTTGCTGTAGCCAAACGTATAATGGCATACTAAAAAAACAGGCTTTAGATTTTGCTGTATTCTTCATGCACAGGTTCTGGTTTCTATTGAGCCGTTATTTGAAGCCATACCATCAGGTGCTCGTAAAGTAAACCATTTGATAAGCCACTGTTAATTTTCCAATTGTTTGTCCTTCTGTTTCCCAGATGTCAGCCGAAAGGTCAGTGGTGAAATGAGCAAGCCTGCCTATGGCTGCCAGGTGACCATCCAATCGGAGAAAGAGAAACAAATGATGAAAATCTACCGCCGAGAAGAAAAGAAAGAGAAAAAGAGAGCCAAAGGAACTGAAGATGGTGACTCTTCAGAGGCTGTCATGACCTTTGAACCGAAAGAGATGAGAGCTCAGCGGTACATCCTCTCCAAACTTCTTTTTTTTTCCTGTTTGTGTTGCGTTTGTTCTCTCTCCGTCCGTCTCCACTTGTGCTCAAAGGAGTCGGCTAAAAAAACAAGACGTGCTTATGCATTTTTCATGACACAACTGCAGCTTTACAAAAATCCAACTAAGAAAACAAACAAAAAAAAACAAACAAACAAAAAAAAAATCAACAAAGTGACTCTCTAACTCGTCACATATCTTTCCTGTGGAAAATTATTCGGAAAGTTTAATTTCAGAGGATGACAGAAAAGAGCAGTGATCTGTTTAATTAAAAACTTAGCATGGTCAAATTCAGTGCAATGTGAAGGAAAAGATTAGTGTTGAGGTAAGCCATTTTAGAGAGAAGCGTAATGCCTCTCATCTGCCTCTTCATATTAATCATCCATCGACAGGAACTTTTTTATTTTTTAAATAAAGGATGAGGTGTAAGGGCTACATTAAAGATATATATATATATATATATATATATATAATTATATATATATATATATATATATATATATATATATATATATATATATATATATATATATATATATATATATATATATATATATATATATATATATATATATATGTGTGTGTGTGTGTAAACGTCACAACCTCAATGCCACACCATATACAGCGGTGAAGCTATTTCATGCATACACTGTATTCCAATAATACTCAAGCTCATTTATCCATTACTCAGCTGCAACATTTCTATGCATAAAGGACATTTCACCACCAAAATAAGACAATTGAACTGGATACTGAGGATAATGTGTATTATTTTATGTTGCATCCCCTTTCACCTACTTACCTGTTTTGGATGAATGGATGCTTAATTACTTACTTATTTTATTGATCCCAGAGGTAAATTTAAGGCAGACATCATAATACAATACAATACTTGGGACTGGTGACTGAGGCTATGCAGCCATCATAGGCACTGCCCTTTCATTAGAATAAAGACACCACATTAGGTAAAAGATTAGGGAAAAATAAAATATTTTCACGCTTTGTCTGAAGCGGGATACTGTTTGAAGTTGCAAAATACCTTTGCACAAAAAAGCAACAAAAACAAGAGAGACAAAAGATAAGAACAAACATCCAGCGGGGAGAGGTGAAGGCAGCATGTGGAATGGGTATGTGTTTGTGTGTGAATCTGTGAACTGATGTCACGGGCAGGGGTGCAGTGTGGTTGCAGAGCATCTTGTTTACATAACTTCCAAGAGAAGTTGAAGATTGCAGACCATCAAGTTTGCCCAGGGAGCCGAAATCCGAAAAACAATGATTGTTTGGGTCAGAAAGTCTCTTGTTTTTCGGTCTGCCTTTAGTCTCTAGCTGGATCTACTCAACGGTGACATCAAAACAGCCGTGTTCGGGTCTCTCCTGCCAATCTGAGTGAACAATTTTCTATTTAGATTAGATTTTCTATTTAGATTTATTCTCTTTCACGTCTGAGTCAAGAAGCCGCCATTTTGCAATTCTGCTCACCTAACTTCTCAGTCTGAGTACTGATCACTGTGCAGTTTCCCTCACAAGTCTGGACAGCCTCAAAATGGCCAGAACAGCTGAAAATGGCCAAGTAAAGTTACAAGACAAGGGCTCCTTCACCCTAGACAGGATTTGAACTCTGTTAAATCTATGTATGTCTATTCAAATCTTGTGATCCATGGATCTACTATGGGATCACCAGATTTACCTGTTGTGGCCAAACTCTGCATAAAACATAATTTTGAAGTCAACAAACAAGTCTCTCAGAAGAGAAACTGAAAAACACCATAAACCTGCTTTCCATCTGTGGGTACCCAAACTGGGCCTGAGTTCACGTTCAGTTTGGCCCAAAGCAGAAAAGAAGAAGAAGAAGAAGAATATAGTAACTCCATATGTTTCTGAGAAACTAAGGATATTATTATTTTACCATGAATCTGTTGAGTGATAATAATCTCAGCATTTTAGAATATGCTGTCTAGTGTACCAAGAAATGATCAGGTCTCTACATAGGAAAAAAACTACACACCAGCAACACCAACGAGTGGGCCAACATAAAAGAGAGGCTGATGAACAAATCAGCATTACATCCACATTTCAAGGACAACGGACACTCGTTTGAAGATAACAGTGTTCACATTGTTCACAGGGAGGACAGTTGCTTTCTTGTGTGATTGGGACCGTCCCCAAGCTGACGTTGGATAATCAGTCTCAGTTTTATAGTTTATATTTGTTAATCTGTCGCAATATGAACTGCTGACTTGTAACTATTTCTTTTTTTTGTTCTACAGAGAGCATGCCTTACTGAACGCCCGTAATGAACCTCTTCTAATCAGAGAAAGGGTTTACGAACGGGTTCGTTACCCGAATGTTTATGATAACTATGCTGAAGCAACAAAAGCACCTGCATTTATCGGAGGAGCCAGGGTGAGACTTCTGTTTTTCAATTAAAATTGTTTGTTTTGGTTGTTTTTTAGCCATTGTGGATCAGTGTGAAATATTTAGCAATACTTTTTTTGATGTTAAAAGACTAATTCTGAATATATGATGGTTAGATGGATGGATGGATGGATGGATAGATAGATAGATAGATAGATAGATAGATGAGTCTGTGTGTAATGAATATAACGTACAAGTTCCGAACCTCTGTAGTTGTTTTTCAGTGTAAAGAATCTGATGCTGCTAACTTTTACCTAGTCTGAACCTTATTTCACAACATAACTCACCTTGTTTAGTTGTCATGACGACCAATAATTTAAGATGGGATTTTCAGTACATGTCTGAAATCCATCTCATGTTGAAAAGAAGAAAAGAGAGCTGTGTTCTAAAATAAAATGAATGTGGCTGGTATTGTTTTGGTTAAGGTTAAAGTTAAAACAATTTAAACGCTGAAATCTTTCATTTTATAAGAAAAACTTATTTGGATCAGTTTTATCCAGGAACCATCTGGATCGTAAAGAAGATGTTTAGAATAAATATTCTTCTAAACTTTGTTTTTATTGGATGTCTAGGTCATCTGTAGCGTCTTTAATATTTTGTTTTGTCTGTGACATTTAGCTGCTGTTACCCGAGGGAATCCACAGAGAAAACAATAAAATGTATGAAGAGGTGGAGATCCCACCCAATGAACCCATGTCTATTGGCTTTGAGGAGAGGGCAGTCTACATCTCTGAGCTGGATGAGGTGAGCGCTTCTGATGCAGTTTTGTTACACTGTCTCTTCTATGTTTGTTGGACAACATAGTTTAGTTCATATTGTTTCAAAATCTTAGATCCAACAAATCTCCTGACATCTGTTGCATTAGGAGGAAAGTAAAGTAATTGCTGCAGCTAACTGAGTTCACTGAAACGGCAGCAGTCCGACGCAAAACCAATTAAATGACTTTTTAGTAATTTTTTGAACATGTTGTCTAATAGTTCTAATTGTGATCATTAGGTTAGGTTAAAGAAGCTACAAATAACAAAGGAATTGTGGTCTTAGATTTTAATTGAACAGTAATTAAACTAATTAGTCAAGTCAACAAATGGCTAAGATAAAGCCCCTCTGTGCCTCTTTAGGAAGGTTACTTTGTTATGAGTGAGGCACTGTAAAAAGGTTGAATTGTATTACTAAAGTGTTAAACCTGACAATCTCACGTTTTGTGACAGCGTACTAAAAAGCCATAAGAAAATAATATACTTATAGTTGGTGTGGCTAGCGACCCTACTAATAAGTTGTTTGGAGCATGGTCCTACAAACGACCTGTTTAAAGGAGAAATTTTGGCAGAAATGCATTGCACTTAACCGGCCATTTTGTTCCATTTTAAGGTTTTATTTCCAACAAAAACAGTTTTCACAGCACTTGGTGCAGCTGATGCAAATGGAATCCACAATAGGCAGTTTGAGACTCTCACAGTATGAAAAAAAGTTAAAAAACTGTACTTTTTCTGAGCTTTAGTAATAATAACATTTTAAACATAGCCGGTCTATTTGCTAATATAAAGTAATGTAAAGACCTTTTATTGGAATGCAAACATTCCGGTAAAAGGTCTTTAAAAATCTATAACAGTACAATAGAATGGCTTAGAGGTTTTAAAACTGTAACTTTTTAAAGGTGTCAATAAAAAAATATTTTATTATTTAAAGTCAGTGTGGCTTTTTAGTCAGAAATATGGAACTGTAGTGTTTTAAAGATCTTAAATCCCTATCCTATTGTAACATTTTTCCTTTCTTTCTCCCTCCATCCTTTCTCTATCCCTTTTTTAAGTCTGCCTCATCTTTTCATCTAATATCCTTATATACTTCTTTTTTCTCTTTGTTTCCTTTTTTTCCCTCTCGTGTCTCTTTTTACCAGTTTCCATTTTAAAGCCTGTCCACTATAGTAATATATATCACAGGAGAACATCTTGGTCGGCTTTTGTTTGATAATCTGCTAAAAATTATAAATATTATAAATTAAACTTTCTTTATAAGACTACAATTTAAAACTTTTTTCCCTGGCCGATTTATGTTTTACAATCTTAGTGTAGAGTATTTTAATAAAATCGAATCCTAAAAGAATACATTTGGATTTTCTTTTTTGTTGCTCTGTCAGATTGTACATTGTGTCATAAAGAAATATTTTAGGAGTCTAGTAGAAGATCCTAACTGATGGTATAGATTACAATGGTGTTCCAGTGTGTAATGCTTGCTGGTTATTCTTTTACAGAGAATAAGCCACCTGCTCAGCTAATTTACAAATCCAAATAACTTCATCTTTGTATTGCTATCAGTCCTTAGATATAGTGCTGTTTTAAAAGACTTTATATGTATAAGTAAGAGTACTAAGTTTAGCGTGCCTTTGTTTTTAGAAGCCTACTGCAGGATCTCTTCTACTATCATCCCTCAACGCATTTTCTAGCACAGCGTATTACTTTAAAGAAGAGATCGGTGACATTCAGTCCACCTGACAGTGATTTTAATGTTGCAACTAAATGTTGTTAGCTGCTGTTTTTCTTTATATCCATGAATAGAGAGAACAGGGACTGCAGCGTCCGGTGAGTGATGTTCTTTCTTAATAGAACTGTTGTTGCTCTCAGCCATCTGTCAGGTAACACAATGACCCGTCAGTCCGACTGACACCTTGACGGACAAATCCACATGCATGCTGGTACATACACCCCCCACCAACCCAGGCTCCTGTAGATTTACCTGACATCTCTGCTGATATTATATAGACAGGCAACAGGCTGAAAAGCTGCAGCTCTGCTTGCCCCGGTCCTTTGGGTGGTGGACCCCAGCACAGTCCACACACATTATTGTCTTTTTATGGCTCAGCTCCCATCATGTCTGCAGAACTGGGCTTTGTAATCCATCAGTACCACATCACTTGTAAAGATGCAGTAGTTCCAAAGGTCAGTACCTCATCTCTACATTTTGCCTTCTATATATAAAGATGCTGAAGTACAACGTCTGTGAACCTACAAAAACATTTTGTTACTCCTTAGGAAATCAGTGTAACTGTTCCCTTCTCTTCACCCCCTGCCACTCCTGCTAATGCACATCATAATAAGGATTCAGCTTTGTGGTGTATGTGTTTTAGGGTTTTGTGTGTCTGATGCCATACCGAATTGATAAATGAATGGTTTAATCACATCTACAGCATTGCTCTTGTTGTTTTCACAGTTAATGAGAGTGGCTCAGGTGTTTGCTGGTATTTGCACTAAGAATGGTAAGGTCTCTTCAGTGCCTGTCAGTTTCCATCTTCATCATAGTTGTCTGTAAGGATTTGCCCATTAATGCCTTCATTAGCCATGGAGTATTGGACTATTATACAAATGTTTACATTTTTATAGACTTCCGAACAGAATTTTGAGATCAGTTAAAAAATGGCAAAAATTTTCATCTTGCACAGTTGGATCTGAAGAAAGCTATAAGAAGAGCTTCAAGAGCAAAAAAATAAATAAATGCACAGGAAAAAGACAAAAAAACATTTAAAAAGGCTCTTATTATTGGCAGGTTTTGATCTAAAATAGGTTGTTCATCAGATGATCAAGAGTTTAGGAACATGGAATTTAAAAGCTTACATTTTTGCAATAATCTGGATTCATTGTGACTTTCCGTCAGGTATTCTCCCTGTCTAGACTTCCTGAGGCAAGAAAGTTTTCTCTCTTTGAATTCTGTCAGCTTGTTCATGTGCATAAGCAAAGCATCTCACAGTGTGCCATTTCTGCTGAGGTTGGAAAGGTTTCAAGCCAGTCAATTCAAACTTCTAGTCTAGCTAAAATGATAACACCTGTTAATTATCCTAGTGGGTCTGTTCGTTACTGGTCGTAACTTACCTCGAAGTGAAACTCTCCTTACCTGGAGCAACGAATGCCTGTGTATTGTCGATTTATTGTTATGCATCTGTTGCGTTCATAGGGATTTGGTGCGTTTTTTTTTTTAAGTTACATGTTGTTGGTTCGGAATATGCAATTCTGATGACTGTTTACCAAAGTGTTTAGGGAGCGCAACACAATTCATTCCATTTCCAAAAACAAAACGGTCTGTAAAAAATAATGATAAATAATGGTTTATAGGTATAGGTTTATGTTAAGCATCAACTTGTATGCTTGCATACTGGTAAGCTGTACAAATATTGATACACCCCCTTGAGATACATAGGTTAGATTTTTTTTTGGTAATTAGTCACCCACTTGTTCAACTGCTAAATTCGTCTGGCAGCTTTTTCACTGACGAACAACTTGACTTTGTGACTCTTCTTTTTTTTTTTTCTCTGGCTGCGAGCAAAAAATTGACTTTGTTGATATATCTGTGGGTTTTTTCTTCAATAACTTTATGGAAGTAATGTATGGCTCAAAGGAAATTGTATTGCTTGTCTTCATTGCCTTAATGTTGGCTGTTGAGGTAAAAAAAAAATCATTAAATGTCTCAGGCTTTTGATCAGAGATACAGTTCCACATGGGCTTGCCTGGG
The DNA here is from genome assembly GCA_032876305.1 of Orestias chungarensis. Taxonomy (NCBI): domain Eukaryota; kingdom Metazoa; phylum Chordata; class Actinopteri; order Cyprinodontiformes; family Cyprinodontidae; genus Orestias; species Orestias chungarensis. Next base: position 821,245 of record JAVLVB010000419.1, on the reverse strand, counting down.
ATTTTGACCTGTTGTAGAGTGTGTTGCACATTAACTGTAGAGAGTTACCATAACTGCTCAGTACAAATGTGACAAATGAATTAAACAGCCTTCACATGAGCTGTTTTTAGGTTAAAGACATTTTCTATCTTGGCCCTGCTCTTTCTAGCTTTTAGCTGGATAAAAATTCTCTGTTTTATTAAAGTGACACAATTTTAGAGGTTTTCTGTTATTACTTTAAGCAGAATACTAATAAAAGAATAAAATAAAATACAGACTGTCCTTGCTTTGCCAGCACTCGGTCACTTTCAATCCGTTTGAATATTAAAAAATCACAATAATAAAAAACTTTCTGACAAGGCTCTAGCCTTCACTACTGTTCTCGAGAGTTTTGAACATGACTAATTTTTATATTTGAGTGAAGCATACTCCGGTGAGTTCACGGTATTAAAAGAAACAAGAAAACTCAAGGTTTTTTGTTTCTTTTAATAAATAATTATCCAAGTTGTACTTCATACAACTTCATACTTCATGCTATAATGTTGTATAATCTTTGAAAGTTTTTTTTTTAACCACACAATATGTACCAAAAAGTACATTTTGGGACTGCTGAATATTAAAATTGAAATTAAGTGAAGAATCTTTGCAGTTGTTTGCCTTTTTCTCTTTGAAAAGATTATATCTCTCAATTGTCCTTTTTGAGTTTCCCCTGAGCCCAGTTGTGTTCCAAAGGTCCTGTGGAACAGATGCAGATTGATATGCAAGCTCATCTGCTGAGCAGTGGAAATTATTTGGAGTCAAGTAGCAACTCCGTTCATTAACATAAGCCTGGCCAACTCTGGAACAAAGTGCTTTGCTCCTCTGAAACGCCGGCACACAATGCCTTATAAGTCTTTGCCTGTTAGTAGGATGGCTTTGAAAGGCAGCCTGGAAAGTCTGATGCTTACCCGTCCTTGTCGTTTAGACTGAGTGCTGATTGTCATTTATTGAAAGCTGTAATGGAAAACAGGGCTGTGCGAGCCTCGGTGCGCCTTTAATACGACTGCAAAACATTAAAAGTGGTGAATTTATTAGGGTGCTTTTTAACTAATGAATCATGATGCAGGCATCCTGCTCTTGCCACTGTGGTAAAAGCCCTCCTAATTCATTCAATAGATCTGTTACTGAGTGTGTTGTGAGTGAGAGCAAATGCCATTCTGTAGTGCTGATGTATTCCGCATGTGCAGCAACTACAAGCCTTACTTGCTGATGTGCTGTGACTCAAATATAGTCAGCAACGCAGGAAAAAAAGATGCACGCCCTATAGCCTGGGCTGCTTATTGAACAGAATCCACTCAGCCGGGCTTGTTCTGAGAAATGCCACACACTCAGGGAGAAACGGTCTGAAGGGGTTGAGAGATTAAGAAACACAGAAAGCTTTGCTTTTTAGCAGCTACAGGAGAGCCATAATGTGCGTGGGTTAGTTGAAAGGCATAAGTAATGAATGACTCTTACCTCCCCCTCACACTCAGACGTTTTGGTATTATAGTTCTTTTTGACAGATTTTTATGGATAGCCCATTTTAAACTGAAAATCCATTCAGCTAAATTTATTCCCTAAACTGATCTTTGTTCTAGTCTCCCTCTCTGCTTCTCCACCAGCTGCCTTTTCTGACTTGTTGACGCCTCTGATGAACACTTTCCTATGATTCCATCATGCTTAAGAGGTTTTGGACTATACCAGTGTTTATAGGTTTGATATGCAAAAGCCGAAGGCTAAACAATGTCATTAAACAACTCATTTCTATTTATTAACTTTTATACAGACTATCAAAAATAAAGTTTGTTATCTTATTGTTTTATTTTTTTTCAAGTCAGACTTACTGCAGTAAAATGACAGCTCACGTTCTTATTTTTCCTGGCGCCTAGGAAGGAGAAGATGGCATGGCTTTGTTTCTGTTTACCAAAACGGGTTAGGTCTGAGCATATTCACTATATTGCTGAGAGGAACAAACAGCTAATCATAAAAGTTTCAAATTCTACAAATCTTACCAGCTCTTACTGAATGCCCCACAGTTGCAGGTTGGTTTTCTCACATTTAATTTTGATTTACATGTTTGTAATGAGTGTTTAATATTTTTGAACATTTATCTATTTTAGTTAACAATGTCCATGACCTACCATAAAGATTGATCTGCTCTATATTTGTAAACTGAGTGCACAAATGTGAGTTAGCAACTCACTACCTCAAATCATGCCTTGCCCTGCTCTGCTCAACAGGCACTCGTGCATCAAACTGTAAAAGTTATTTGGAAGAAATTTGTTTTCAGGTGCTCTCTGTCAGCCAGTTTGCAGTGCTGTGTTGGTGAAAGCAATAAAGCTTTAAAGATGATCCACATCAGACTGCAGCAACTGCTCACCCAACAACCAGAACTATACCTTGTTCTGTTTAAGCTGGGTTGGACTGAGACCTTCAGGTCTCACACCTGTCACAGATCGTTGTCCTTATATTTTTCACCCTATTCCTGCCAATCATGATGGTAAGCAGGAATTGTGCTCATCAACTTCCTACATTTAGACAAACGCTAAACTTTTTTCAATTACAAACACAAGATAAAGCAATGTTTTTTATTGACGAGGTGTGTTTTGCTTTTGATACCTGAAACTTGTTTTCCAGGAAGTTTTTTTTTCCAACTGTCACCAATTTTGTTTTTTAATTTCCAGTCTTGAATTTAAGAATGGAACACTGAGCAGCACTGAACGGTGACGTCTCCCCTCATTGGTGTCCAGGGTCTTATTTAGCAGCTCAGTGTGGGAATTTAAAGCCTTGATTTTTAGCATTGAAACTATAACAAAACTGCAACAGCACCTCAGAAGATACATTCACTAAAAATGAACAAAAAAAAAAGTATAACAAAGTAAGGAATTATACTGATTGCACATGCTTACAGTTCTTTCAGTGGTCACTTTAACTTTATCAGTAACATCGATGTAACATAAATTGTCAAATCAAATCAGACAAAAGTGAAGAACGTCAGCTAAAGTACAAATCTCTTACTTTGAAAAAACCTTATACCTGCACAATTTATTGCAAATTTCTTCTCATCGCATTGTCACATTACACAATATGCATATTGAAGAAACGTCTGTATTGCAGGCATTATTAGATATGTACAAGAAATTCTCTGGCCCTCTCTTCCCGTATAATTTTAGCGGACACTTTTTTAGTGCAGCACGAAAGGTTTTACAAGGCAAAAAGATGGTGAAGTTATTAAAAAAATACAGACTCTCATGCGGGGGACCTCAAATCGTGCATGCGGAATATATCACGGGATAATTAGCGGACTTTTAACATCATCCACTGTTGGTCTTTGGGCTATACATAGACCTACACTACTCACAAAAAGTCAGGGATATTTGGATTTCGGGTGAATTTGTGGAAAGTGTAAAAAGTTCCCGCTACAATGATATATCATGAAAGAAGGACATTTAAGTAGAAGGATGCACTGGTGATTTCCTCATCTCAAACAATTTTTTGAAACAAAAGTTAACAATGGTGTGTACACCACAACCACAACCCTTGAGCATCAATTACAGTTTGACAACGACGTCTCATGCTGTTCACAAGTCGACTTATTGTCTGCTGAGGCAGGGCATCCCACTCTTCTTGAAGGGCAGCCCTCAGGTCATTGAGGTTTTGGGGTGCAGAGTTTCGAGCCTGTACACGGCGACTAAGTTGATCTCACAGGTTTTCAATGGGATTCAGGTCTGGAGAAAGTACAGGCCACTTCATTTGAGGTACACCAGTCTCCAAAAACCGTTCCCTGATGATGCGACCCCGATGAGCTGGAGCATTGTCGTCCACGAAGTAGAAATTAGGTCTGTGTTGTTCATGTAGGGGCACAATCACTGGATTAATGATGTTATTCAGGTAGTATGGGCTTGTCACTGTACCATTCACAAAATGTAGGGCAGTTCTATACAGACTGGACACACCTGCCCACACTGTGACACTGCCACCACCAAAACCTCGTCTGGTGACAACAGTGGCTGATGCATAGCGCTCTCCTTGAAGTCTCCAACATCGGTGGCGGCCATCATTTCTGCTCAACATGAATCGACTTTTATCAGAGAACAGCACTGGGGCCCACTGGTCCCTTGCCCAGCGTAAATGCTCCCTGGCCCATGCAAGACGATGACGCCTGTGCCTGCTGGTGTGGTCAGGTACCCTTGCAAGGTCGTCTAGCTCGCAGACCACGCTGATGTAAACGGTTTCGAATGGTCTGACGTGACACTTGGGTGCCTCTTACCTCCCTTAAACGTGCATGGAGTTGAGTGTCATTCATCATCCGGAATCAGATTCCAAAACGCTTACAGGTGTGGTAAAAAATGCACATGCACACCACACTTTTAGATAGGGATTTTTTTTTTTACATTAAAGGTTTGTGTCTCTTTCTTTTCAGTTCAAATTTATGTCATATTTTGTGTTGATTTTAACAGAATGTTTAAAAGTTCAAGGTCTATAAATACTTTAATAAGGCACATTATATTTTGCTGTCATGTGCCATTTATTGCTTAGGAAGAAATTAAATTTGTCATCTGATTACTTATGGCCGTTGGGAGGCTCATCTTCACAGTGTTAATAAAATAATTTACCAGTTTAACAATCCAACCTATTTCGTGAATTTATTCTTAAAACACATTTAAAACATTTAACTAAAGTGCTGTACATCTTATAGATAATAAGACAATAAAATTACATCACTCAAGAGTAATTATGCATCTAAAATTAAAACAAACAAAAAAAAACATTTCTGAAAATATGTTTGGCAGTAGGGCACCTAATGTATATTCCACAATTTCAAAGCAGCTTCACAGTCTCTTCTGTTTTTCAACCTGGATGAAACCTGTGGGCATTTTTCATTGTATATCCCAGGGATTTAACTGGAGTATGAAAAGTTAAAGCATTACTGAGTTGCTAGTTCATTCTTGACATGTTAAAACAAACATGAACATTTTATAAACATTTCTAAAACACGCAAGCAAAGGCAATATAGGAAAAAATTGGTCCTCATTGCATTTGCCTGATACATGAAGTTGAAGTTTGACTAACTGTAGATGACCAATCTGGACTCTCAACTGTCAACAAAAAGACTATGAATAATCCAAACGAGATTAGATTGATGATCTTTTTAAGGTCACCAGGGGAAAGAAATCAATTCACTTCTGTCATCATTCTTAACAGTAAAAAGGTAGTTCTAAGCATGCTAATAATCTAATGTAATTGTTAAAGACTTCAATTTATTTTTTCTATATTTACTGCCAATTCATAACACATGTTACACTGGGTTGGAATGTAAAACCTAACCACCTCCCAAATATAGCACTTTTGTTTTCTTCATTTAGGTTTAGAAGATTAGGTGCAACTATTGTGTAAAGAATAAAACATGCCCATCACACCAGGACTGTCATCTTTCTTGTTTGGCAAAGAAACTTTTTTTGTTTTCTCTGCTTATACTCTCAATGATACCTTCAGCTTTAAAGTGACCTTCAGGAGTCGACCTGCTACCAGAAGAGGTATACTCTCCACAGTGAGTTCAGTATATGACCAATTAGGATTTCTTTCTCCTTTCATGTTGAAAGCCCAACAATTATTCCAGGAACTTTGCGAATCCAAGTATGAATGGGATCATGTCATTCACCAGGAACTTCCAAAGCCTTGGCGAAGATGGCGCAAGGAGTTAAATATGCTACATGACTTTCAAGTTACAAGACGCATAAAGCCTGAAAACTTTGATCCTGTGGAAACTACTGAAATGCATCACTTTTTTGATTCTATTAAAAAATAGAATACACAGGTTTTTCTAGATGTGGTCCCAGAGGAACACCACAAGAGAGAGAAGTTCTTAAAGAATTTGCAGTACCATGTTTCACTCTAAAAATTCTTCTCTTCCAATCAGAATCAATTATTACATTTCTGAACTTATCCCAACAATATTTTCTTAATTCGTCATAAAGACACTATGGTCTAATGTATCGAAAGCAGCAGTGGCAAGAGAACATTTATCCATTCTGTAATGTGCTGCACTACCAGTATTCTCAGTTCGTATATATAAGACATATATAACATACAGTTATTAAATGGAAGCTTTGTAGACACCCTGCTCCCGCTTGTTGTTTTTTTATAATAAGTGAGTTCTGTGATCGTACAAAACTGTTTTGGAAATTTTATGTAGTTAATGAAGGATAATTTTGTATTGTTTAAAAGTCTTAAGTTAAGTTTTTAGAATGTTTTGAAGGAGTTTAAACTTCCAATAGTATTGCAATAGAAATTTTTAAAAAATGTCCATTATAGACAAACGTATGGATCAATAGAAAATGTATTGAGTCAGAATTCAAAGGAATATGAATGTAACTTTTATTTTATAAAGTATACTATGTTAAGTTGATATAAAAACATTTTCTGTTGCCGGGTATATTATGTATAAGCTTCGCTCTCAAAAGCTTTTAGTTGACTTATTTTTCCTTCCATTAGTGTGAAACCTGTGATTGTTTTTTATGTCAGAAAGATTGAGCAGTTTCAGTGATGGTTCGGAGCCTGTGCCTAAATTAGAACCACTTCTCTGTATTTTGATTGCCTCAGCACTGACTTCATCCACAAATAATTGATGCTACAGTAGTACCACCTCTTTGCTGCGACACAGCAAGTGTTGCCTGCATAACTGAAAATGGGCAAGGTTATGAAGGCCGGCTAAAACAATTGTGAGCTTCCTGTTTAAATATCCACATCAACATTGACTTCATATAGAATAAAGTTTGCTGAAGCTAAAGAGGGAGTTACAAACCAGACTCCTCAATTTGTTCTTTAATTTTCACAGTAAATTCAAAAGGCGAGTTGCGCTAAATGTATGCAACATATTCCTACTTTTAATTTTTATTTTTTTATTTTATTGTGGGGTTTGTTTACAGTTTAATTTTTTGTTACATCACTCACCCCTTTATGGTAATACATTCTTTCTAGACTGAATAAGCCCACTTTAAATAGTGAATAGGACTGACTGGTTTGAGCTCACATGGTTGGTCCCAATACAGCCACAATTTTTGAAACAGTAAGTATAATTTGACAGCATTTTTTTTAACTACAGTTGAATCAGAATATATTTACTGAATTAAATCAGCCTAAATGATAAGATTGTATTTATTATTTATTTTTTGTAATATGGTTTGTTTGTAAAAAGTGACTTGAAACAACCGTTGTTTTGAATCAAACCTAAATATTTAAAATTTATTGGATTATTACAACGTTCTCATTGCAAATTTAGTATGCAAGCTTTGTCAAATATAGAATGAATGCTGTTTTAGCTGCAACTATGCAATCTTTTTTGCATGCTTTAAAAAAACTTTGCATTCAGTAATATAATTCAAGTTTTACATTATTGTGGTAGCACTGTGATATTCTCTGGTCTAAGTGTAATGACTGTATGTATGGCTTTTCAAACTTACATCAGCTACGTGTACATAATTGATAACTGTGACTGAATTTATATTATACTGAGTTTACATACCAAAGATTAAATCTAGGGTTCCTTGTGTCCATAATTCTGAAGTGGAATGATAGGGTTAAGTGTGCCAGTTGAAAATCTTTTCAAGGGTTCTTTTCACTTTCAGTTTGTGGTTAAAGGTGAGCCTGGCTGTTGGTGCCATTCTTCCAGTCTGTTCTGCCAGATTTTGCTGTGATTCTCCACACTGTTGACAGCTTGCCCTCTACTTTGATGTGCAGAAGGCGGTGTATAAGCAGTAGGCTGCAAAGATGTGGCACAATTTAACAGGCCTCCATCAATAATTAATCCACCTTGATTGCATTTCCTAATCCCGTTTTGATGTGGCCCCTACGCAGCACACACATGCGGCTGGATGTTTGCTTAGATTTGCTGAACAAAATTACAAATCTCAAAGACCCAGTTGATGGGGTTAAAGTTTGCCAATTTTTGGGTTGGTGGGTTAAGGCCTCCTCAGATTGTGTATGGAACACGCAAAACCACAACTGAATAATCTGGAGAGTCCATGGGGCTGTAATTAACATGTGGATATAGCAAAACCCAAAAGAAAGATTTTTGGAGTTACTTTTGCTTATTTTGCTAATCATTCTTGTGGCATATTAAATGTTTAGTTGATTCATGTCAGTTAACTTTAGTTCAGTATTTTCTTAGAATCTAATCAAAAGTCAGCATACAATAGTGATACAATCTATTTCCTTTTCCTCATGAATCAGACCATGACAAAACTCAAAATATTACCATTTGTATTTATGGATTTCTTACAATGTACATATTTAAAAATAAACAGTTGTAATACTGATCAAAAATTTAGGAATTAATACTGAAAGTCAATGGGCTTCTGATAACAAACAATAGTTCACTAAACAAACATTCCTTATTAACATTTTCAAAATCTGTACCACATTTAAAAATGTGATTTCTTACTAGCCTTTTGTTCATTTTTCCTTTATTGAATGCAATTCTTTCTGATATTTGCAATAAAGCGAAATTAAGTAGTGTAAGGTAAACTTAAAATAATCATTCTTGCATAGGACTGGTTAAACTACCTTTAGACCAGTTTTGTTTTACTGCCCTTTTGATGCAGAAGATGAACGCATAATGTTAGTTTTAAAAGAACACACCCTTAGTTGTCTGTTGAAGATGTTTGCTATGGTGATGAGGTGATTGATTACTTCACTCTTGACTATCTGCAGCCTAACCCCGGCTCTCTGTCTCATCTCTTTTCACCCTCTCCTCTTCTTCCTGCTGCTGCTGTTCTGTTGGGAAATGAATGAGCCTCCTGTTTGCTGCATCTGCATCTTACTCTGTCAAATTCCACTATGCATCTGCTGCAAAGGGCTGGAGTGCTTGCATACGCACATGGATCCACAGGCTCAGGGATTTAGTTTTGTGTGTGCTTGGGAATGTGTTTGGCCAGGTCATTTAGTACTCTGTGTGCAAGCTTGGAACTGGCTGATAAGCTGTCTGCAAAAACTGGCAATTAAAACTTGATCAGGCTGTCAATTCAAATGGAATGAAATGGAACCAGAAAGTAATTAAAAGGATGGCATGAAAAAGACAACAATTATATCTCTTAGCTTCCCATTACCAATGTGCGGAGGAATTTAATTAGTTTTGGAGCTAATGGTGATTCTTACTGTAATCACACCACAACACAAAATAGCTGCCAGCACACAAGACAAATATCCCTGCTGGCTTCTTTAGGTACGTACTGTACACACAGTCCGGGCATCATAGTTCACCGTTGAATCCACCTACAGGAAAGCCAATAAATTTAGACCAAACTGGTGTTTAATTATTGCTGTTGAATCATCACTTAAATCTTTGTGTGTCCAATTAGTGTGTTTTAAGTGGCTGATGGATCGGCAGGATATTCCCAGTCCTCCCGGTTTGCCCATATGGCCGTAGGCTGTGTATCTACTGAGTTAATTAGCCTGTTTGTTTCCATTCCATTCAGCATTCACTTAGATGGGACGATGCACATCTTCTTAAGGCAGGGACTGCGGATTTTTCCCAGTGAACTTCATAGTAAGAAAGATTCAAAGTCTTCGTTAACTTGGATGAGTTTTTGAGATTTCTTCGACGTCAGTATCAAACATCTGCTCTCATTAAAAATAAAATTATTTAATCCAGCCACCGAAAGGTGGACCACAGATGTCAGTGGTACAATTCTACACAACTGGTGTGTTTTTTTTGTGTTATTTTTAAGTTCTGTCTTCAAATGAGAACTCCTTTTAGATGTTAGTCTGTAGCATTTATTTGCATTGAGTCTGTGTCAGGTGACGGCTTTTACATATTTATTTTAAAGAGTAGAACCTTTCAACAAATATGTTTTTTCGGTCTGGATATTCTGTCTTACTTTCCACTCGATAAAGTCTTCCCATGTTTTGACAGAATAATTAACCTGGCACCTCTCCTTATCCTGTCTTCTTGACTAACTCAAAGCTTGTCCATTTTTATGTGAATTGGTGTAAAAAGTACTTGCTACCTTAAATATTTATTTTATATACACTGAAATACTGCCTAATAAGCATCTTGTTGACTTGTGGAAATGAAAATTTCATTGTTTGCAAGTTGAATTTGCTGCCAATTGCACAAATATGTCATAGAGGTGACAAAAGGCGTTTCTTATAGTTTAATATTTGCCTTTATTGTTCACATAATCTTTTTTAATATTAAATGTCTTTATTTGAAAGAAGGGAAAAAAAGGGAAAAAAATTGTCTCCCCTTTATGCAGATTTATAACAGGGTTCACTGGCTGATGAAATTCTTGATGAGCAGGATTTCAATAAAGCGGTGTTACGTCCTATAGGCCTACAGCTGCAGAACATTTATTGAAGTACAGTACGTTACCCTCCACATTACAGAAATCACACTCTTGATACATCTCTTGGCAGCAGGAGCTGAATCTTCAATTGAAAGATGCGTATGCATACATTACCATAGCAATAAGTCCAGAGTGTTTTTAACAAAAGAATAAAAACCCACTAAAGATTTCCAAAGATCGTTAAATGATGTCAAATTTCTTTTTACTATGTGTATGTTTTACCTCAAGGTGAATACTGGGGCAGGCATGCATTTGCATTAATTAGCATTTTTAAAAGGTTTTAAGGACACCGGCTTTTCATCACGAACAGACAAAGTCGATAAATCAAACTGAGAGCCAGTCGCTCAACTAATATGTTTGGCTGTGTGGTCACTGCTGAAATATTGGAATGAGCATGCAGAAGTCTCTCAAACCTGTGGGAGGCTCAGTGGCCAGTCATTTGTTTCTCAATATTTAAGTTCCATCTCACAAGAGAATTTGGACAGATAACAACATATCCTCTTCTTGTCTGGCAAAAGAAGTAAGCATTTATAGTACAGATATTTCTAACTGATTAACTTTTGCTTGGTTGTTCATCCCAGGCATGCTTTTGATAGCAATAGTAAAAGTAGATGTTCTTTTAACATCATGGCAAATATTAAAACCTCCACCTGGGAAATTATGTGATATATTTTTCTCTCAAGTAGAACATCTTGCAAGAAGTTACTTCCACCAACATTTTCCACCAACGACATGTTTTTTTTTTTTTTTCCGGAAAATTAGGTCTTTACAGCTTCTCTGTTAGGTTTTTCACCAGTCATAGAGGTTGTGGGTATGTCTGGCAGAACTAGTTTTAGTGTGGTTACTTTGTCTAGGACCCCTTGGAAACACAACTGCACTTGTCGCATTACTTGAAGAACCAGAGAGGCTCTATTAAGAAATCATTGTCTCTCTTTGGTCAATAATTTTTTTCCTTCTGGACCCCTGCAGAGTCCCCATGGTTACCATCTGCTGCACCGGCTATACTCTTTAACTTCAAGGTTTTCAGTGTAGTAATGTGAAACATACATGACATAGCAGGAGCATCGCCTTACCTCTCGAATGGACACTTCCAGCTAGCTACCTTGTCCAGTTGGATCCACAGATGCTGCATTGGAGCAAGTCTGAAACAAAAGCACAACAGTCGCATACTTCCAGAATTATTTCATGTGCGCTCATTTATAGTGGTAGAAACACTAAGATCTGTTTCATCTGTCCACATTGCCCAACCATACAGTACGCACAGTCTTGGGGCTAAGAGAAAAGATCAGGCCCAGTTGACAGACTAAGGTAGTAAACAAGCTGCGGTTTAGAAGGAGGATATAATATTTATCAATACTCAAGGCTCCAAATGTTTTTTGTTTGTTATATTTACCATTCAAATCCAGTGTTGTGTCTTATATCAGGACAGTGTTTGTCCTGGATTAAAGCAGCTAAATTAGCATGCTCACTAGTCTTGAGTGGCCAAGACTAAGAGGAACAGTGGAGCTCTTAGATATGTAGCTAGTGCCGATAGTAGAACTGCTATTCCTCCGTATTGAAAGAGTTCACCTGGAGTAGTTCTAACTTTCAAAATATGCTGGAGGGCCTGTGCATCTCTTTTAGCTCGGGAAATCCTCATTATCCCCCATGTAGAGCCAGAGATTGGCAAAGGAACGGGGAATGTGTTTAGTTCATCCTTCTAAACCTGTTAACGAAAGGCTGCTTCAAAATGGGAGGCGTTGGAGGCAGCACTTACTGGGGGTCTAGAGCCAAGAGCAGGAGAGAGGTGTTGTGTGTGCAAAGGGCACAAATATGCAAATGAAGGCATCCGTTGTGGATAACATTATCATTAGCTGTCAGTTTGTCTTTAGTGTTTTTAGTAAAAGCAATTGTATTATTCAACCGTATTCACAATTTGAAAATATAACATCATATCACAAACTTTTACTTCCCAATAGTGAGATATTTTCTCCTAAATCCCTCTTGTTCTGTTTAGATCACAGCAAAGTATGTCTTCAATGTTGTGTCAGAATTACATAATATATACGAATGCACTGTTAGCTTCTTGTCCTTCCTGGTCCCTAAGGACTTGTACTAGGTCGTCACAAAGTCCTTTAACTTGAGCACAAAACACAGGACGACATGTTCTTAGGGACTTAGTGTTCTCTGCTGAGCTCAGCTCTGTGCAGAGGAGCCATACTCTGCAACACATACACAATAATGGATTTAAAGCAGTGTGTAGTGCCCTCCTCCTTCTATGCGAATGCAGTCTTAGCCTGCTAAGATATGTGACAAAAGTGGAAATGGTATAGATGGTGGGGTGGATTTTAGTATCTTTGGGGTTTTCATTTTTCGTGGGATTCAAGCTCTGACTAATTGTCCTTTTTAATACAAACCCCATATGAAAAAAAAGTAATAT
>JAVLVB010000419.1:792444-808383 GCA_032876305.1 Orestias chungarensis | reverse complement strand
TTGAGTCTGCCTCATTTGTTTGGATATTTAAGTTTTTTTTTTTTTTTTTTTTTGTTTTTTTTTTGTTCAAACCGGAAATGCCTTATGAGCCATTTCTCTTGGTTTTGGCTTTGCTAGGTAAAACCTGGGTGTAAACTTTTTTGGCAGCCATTCCACAGTGTTCGGCTTTGTTAGCTCCCAGAATAAAAATGAAAATAATTATATTTTTAACATCCTGTAAAGTCACTAAGAAATTCAGTGTAGACATAATTCCTTTTTCTAGTTTAAGTGGACACTAATAAAGTTGCTCTTTGATGCAATAATAACCTTTTCCTTCCTGCTGGGCTCCAGGGCCAACTTCCGAACAGAACCCAGCATTTCCTTGCCTGACATGCACACTTTTAATGATTCCTTAAATAAATAATACTGCTGCCTAAGCTCAAGGCACCCTGAACCAGCATTATTATCGCGGAGAAGAATTTACTGGGTTAAACCTGAGGAAACAAGGAGAAAGCTAAGGCTTAGAGGTTTCATTTCCATGGCAATCTAGATTTAATTGTATTCATTCAAAAGTCTTCATAATTTATTTGTCACATCCAGATTAAAGACTGAAGTATGTGTGATTAGTTTGTGTTTGTCCACATGGTTAGCATAGTGGCCTCATCTTATTCATGTGTGGAAGTTTCTACACTGGTCCTCTATCAAGGATGTATTCAGGTTGCCTGTTGACTTACAGTTTTCTTATAACCACATGATTGTAATTTCTTAGTTTGCATCATATCTACTGTTGGTGTTACATTTTTATGTTTATTTTGTAATGTAATAAGAAAAGCTTTACGCCTGTGTCACTGTCTTCTTCCAGCTGTTGACAGAATGGATATGAAGTTAAGTCTGTTATAAGGTCACTGTACTGCCTCCAAATCCGCCAAAAAAAATTCAGACATGTTTGTTTGACTGCAACTGAGGTGGAACCGGTTTCCCTGTCACAGACCCTTATGCAGACTTGGGCCTTTAGTCCATCTCACACCAACAGACTTTTGCACCAACTTGCCCTTAAAACTGAACACAACTAGTGCAGTGTCGCAGAATAGATTTAAAAAAAATAAAATCTTTCTCAACTTTTTTTTTTTTGTAAGTGCATTTGATATCTCATAGTTTTGACCCAATACATTTTATCTCATACTACCATCCAAACACTCATATGCATGTTTTCTGTTCATTTCAGTTAATATTTATTTGACCACTCATAAACTGCGTGTTGGATTATGTGGTGATTATCAAGTGAAAACGAAAAGAATTGACATCGTGACAAAGCTACCTTTGTCCTTCCTGACACATGAACAAACTGAAAGATATGGCCTTCATCAAAACATGCCCTATAGAAAAAATTGGACTGTTGAAAGTGTCTGACATATGCCATAGGCATGATGACTGAATATTTTACAAAATTGGCTTCATATACCCTTTTATACCGGACCTGTTTTGTTTTGCTTGGAACAGACAATAATTTATTTCCTTAGATAGTAAACCTAAACTAGGTGTGCAAGGTGATCAGAACTCTGGGGCGATCTGAAAAAAATACTAATAATCTGAAAGCAAATGGACCATCCAGCAAAGCAAAGATGGAAAGAAGGAAGTGGGGGCATTGTCTCTCATACAGAAACACAGGCTGTCGTTTAACTGCCTTAGTTATGGAAAGAAGATCCAAATATTAAAAACTGGCAGGATCTTTAAAGCTAAAATTTATAAATGAAGTCTACTTATACAAATTACTGTTTCTAAACTCCATAATTAAGTGGTTCCTATCGTCAATGAACATTTCAGCTGAAGATGCGGTCATGACTACACAACATTGTACGTTTTCGGAAATACTTACTAAAACTGAAAAGAGTTGGTACATTTTTAGGCATTTATCCAAACTGAGACTTATCCTGTTGTGAAAGCACCTATTGATCCAATAGAAAAATTGCTTTTTGATTTAGAAAATTTGCAGCTTCTGGAAACTAAGATCTAGTTCAGGTCTATCTTCTTAATTCCCAAAAGATTTACTTAAATAATTTTTAAAATGAGTAGCTCCTCGCTCAGCACATTGTCACTTATGGACGTTTTTCAGTTTGGTCGCCAGGTAGAATTTCTAGATTGCAATGGGAAGAGCATGTTTTGTTTATTGCTAACTTGACATCAGTTTTTATTGATCATGTAATGTACAGCAAATCTAGTATTTAAATCTTTTCCTAATCTATTTAGTAAAAATGTCTATGAAGTGTACATATCATGTTTTTCCAGACGGAAATGACAAAATCTTGCAAACATTTCACTGTACAAACCTTGTTTGTTCAGGGCTGTGTGAGTCTGTGGCACTAACTGTCCTTCACTGTGGTCGTTCTGTGCTTATCAGAGGCAGGATAAGATTGAGGGCCATCACCCACACTCTGTTGCCATAGTGAACCCAGATGGAGGGCAGCTTGAGTGACAGCTGATCCTACCGTATACACTTTTCTTCTCTTTCTGGCTTTTTGATACTCCACTCACTCTGCAGTCACCTCACACATACTTAGGCTCAGACAGTGACACTGCCATAGATCAGGTGCCTGCATTTTATTTCACCAGCACCCCTCTGGACCACTCTAGAGGGTTAGGTTTGTGACAGAATTCTGGCTGGCTCTGGGGGAATTTGCAAAAAAAAAAAAAAATGTTGATGCTGGCTTAGATCTGGTTGCCAATGGAAACTTGCTAACCAACACTTGGCTGTGTGAGTTTCACTGCCAATCTTTGGTTCATTAGAACAGTTGTTTTTTGCCTGGTCATTCCTTGCTCATACCACAGTTTAAATGGCGTGTAGATTCACATCAAGGCATGATTTATTTGGATGTTTGAAAATAGAAGAAATCAGTCATTTATTTGACAAGGGTTTTAGAAACATTCTCAATGATAAATATTGGCCAGAACTGGCATTGATGGTTTGAAAGGAAATAATGACAGCCTTATTGATCTTAGTTTTTTCAAATTAAGTTTCCCAACAATACAAAATAGCTATAATCATTTTTGAAGATCATTCAAACTTTTTTTTTCTAATATACCAGTTTGCTAACTTCTTCCATCCTTCCTTCTGCTTACTTTCCATGCTCAGATCGGGCAGTTGGTGTTCAAGGGAATGAAGCGTCTGAACAGGATCCAGTCTATAGTGTTTGAGACGGCCTACAACACCAATGAAAACCTCTTGATTTGCGCTCCCACTGGTGCTGGCAAGACCAACATCGCCATGCTGACAGTCCTGCATGAGATCCGTCAGCACCTACAACCTGGTGGAGTCATCAAAAAGGATGAGTTCAAGGTCTGACCCTGATATCTAACACTTCAACATCAGCAAAAGATTGCAATTATTTGTGATCTGAGGAAACTATGCATTCACATATTTAATACATGTATTTACTTACGAAATTTTCATTTGTTTATTATTCTGTGAATTTTAACGTCTTTTTTTTATACTTGCGATTGAACTTTTGAAATGTGGATTTACAAAACTGATTTTTTTGTAATATGGCCAAATTCAAATATTGCCAAATATTGCCATATGGTCCCCAGCTCCAAAGTTAGGACAATAAACCCTCCTGCGATGTAAGTAAGTGGTGGATAATATCAAGACAGGAATAAACATATATTAATTTAGTTATTATAGAGAACAAATATTCACTTTGATTTATTCAGAAATTCAACAAAAACACATTTGAATCTCTTTATACTACTTTTAAAGTGACAATGCATATTTATATTTTAAATTAATAAATATTACATTTGGGCAATTGTCAAAATGATATTGATGCAGCTTTTGCAATTTGGATGGTAAGATAATTTTTAAATTTAAAAATCACTACTGGCCATCAACAGGCGACTCACTTTGTTCTAGAAAAAATATATATCTACTTTCTTATACAATACAAAAGAAAATTCTGCTTTTATTAAAATATCCAATTTTTTTGTCATATCAGAGAGAATTAGCCAATATGAAATTCATATCTTTTTAGAAACCCATAGTGTTCAACCCTAACTCATTCTAGGATCAATATTTTTTATCCCAACACATCAAGTTGTTTTATTTTTTGGCTTAAGATCTTACACTCACTTATTGCTTAGATGGTAAATACTTTTCATACATCAATCGTTAAACCTTCTCCATAGCAAAAAAGCTACCTGAATATTTCTCTGTGAACTGTGATTTTTGCTCGTTGCCAGGGAACAAATGATCCTGCCTCTCTCAGCTCATTTATCACCACAGTGTCCTTCCAGCTTCTACCTCCATTTTCTACCTTGCACACCTTAGCACTTTCTGCCATGTAGCTTATTTATTTCCACCCTTCTCTCTCTCTCCTGTTCTCTCCACAGATTATATATGTGGCTCCAATGAAGGCCTTGGCAGCTGAGATGACTAATTACTTCAGTAAGCGATTGGAACCCCTGGGCATCACTGTTAAAGAACTCACTGGAGACATGCAGTTAACCAAAGGAGAGATCCTTCGAACACAGGTAAGGGCATAGACCCGAACGAGTTCAGACCATCTGTCCCCCTCCCCCTTCCTCCTTTTCTGTTATTTAAACAAACCACAATAGGGAGAACAGTAATGAAGAGGAGCCTGGTATATGAAAGAACTACCAACTGAAGCTTTGACACCCTGTTTAAGATTCACTTACCTTTTATCAGAATCAAGGATTCATTAATAATGACTAATTCTTGTAACATTTCTCAGTTTTAACATATTTTTAAGTGTTTCTCAGCAGATTTCTTATATTGCTACAAAAGAAAACAAAAATTGTAGAACATCAAAAAATATCCCAACATCACTCGGCCCGGGTTTTTAACCATACAGCCAGTCATTCAGAGATGAGTGGCAAAAGCAAACGAGATGTATTATCAGCGCTTGTCCACAACTGATGTTGTCATCCAGAACATGTTACTGCAACATATCGTTTCTGCTACCCAGAAATTGGTCCTTTAGAATGTCAAGACAGTCATGTAACAAAGCAATAATCTTCAGTCAGAGGCCTCTTTACATTTTTTTCAACACTAACAACTACTAGAGACACTTCCCACATACAGGATTACAATGCTAACTGTTTAAAGATACTTGATTGCCTCGAGTTACGACAATATGCAATAGTATTTTTTTAATCCAAATTTGTTCTTTGTACCTTGGCCAGCAAGGAAAAGGTCTTTTCCACATTTGGAGGATTCTCACATTTCCATCTGTATTTAAGAAATATTTAGTACCTTAAACAATGCAGACTTTGCCATTGTTAATACAACAACCCATGTTACATCTTTTCCTGAAATGCTGTGGGTTTTGTTCCTACTCACAGTGTTTCTCTCTTTTTATTGGTGATGTCCTCATCTCTCTTTCTTAATAAAGAATTTGTTCCTTAACTCGCATTTCATTTCCTTTCTCACAATATCTTCTGTTTAATGTTAGCCAAAAATGTTCTGCAGCTCTGGAGATGTGCACCAGTGCCAAATCAACTTCACCCTGACTTATTGGTGCCGCATTCATAAGCTGTCGTCTGTTTCATTTAGAGAAATGCTGCCTTTAGGGAAAGTGTTAAACTGTTTAAGGTATAACACTGATTGAATTGTTAAGCTCATTATTCGCAGACTTGATGGAGTTGAAATGCTCCATACCGCTGGATCGAGTGACTTTATGGATTCCTTCTGTACAGAAGCGTATGTCTTTGTTATAAGAAAACAATGAATTCTTTAAAGAGACGCCAAAGTGAAAGAAATGAAAAGCAAAATAAATTTGTACTATCTATTTTTATTTTTACTTGGAGCCGGAGTCACTTCTGTTAAAAGTGAATTTCTATTTATCCAGCCTGAAATAATGCTGCGGTGGATGGGAAATCGTGCATATCTGCCTATCCAAAAGAGTTAAATTTGAAAGATTGCACAGCTTAGGCTTGATATATATAAGCCTCATGAGATTTATGAATACAAAGGAAAAAGGTCTCAGTTTGGTGTCTATGAATAAAATGAGGCCAATTCCAGCTAATCTGGAGGTGTTTTAAAGTTGCCTTTCTTTAAGGTCATTTATAAAGGTTTATCAAAGAGAATGATTTGTCGGATTGACTGAGGCTCTATGGGACAACCACTCTCTCATTGAGAAGTTGAACTACTTGCACAGTTTATAGGAGACAAAAAGCTGCAAAATTACTTGTAGAAATGACTAAATTATACACGGTAAACCAGACTTTTTAATTTTATTAACCCTAACCCCATATGAAGTCTTATGTAGCCATTTAATTTGATATTGCTAATTTCAGTACCAAAATCAGAGTATTTGCATCAGTATTCCATATTTAATTGTTGGCACATTAGGGGAAGAAAAGCAATAATTCATACTTTATAATTGTAATAATTATTTGTTGACTAAAATGTGCATGTGTCCATAAATCTTTTTATACCTGCTCATTAGTGTGCAGGGTCGTCGGGAGGGTCTGGTTTCTGATGCTTGATGTCACTGTGTGAGACACAAGGTATAAGTCCATCACATAGTAATACAGAAAAACCGTGTGTTACGACCCATCTAGGAGCGACTCAGATCAAGTGGAAACAATTATGCATGCCCACGTTCATCCATTACAGCAATTTAAAGAGACCCAATTAACCCCCCATTTAGAATTGTCCTACTTCTGGACTTTGTGTTAAAGTACAGAGGACCTTCAAACCCCATCCAGAAAGATCCCAAGCTAGGGAATCTAAACCAGGACCAAAAACTGTCCCACTCTACAGCCTGAAAATGAAAAAGGACAATAAATATACGGGGAAGAAGGACTTTAGTTGTTTACGGCATTTCAATTTTTACCTTTGCTCAGTTGGTGTGTTTTTTGTTGTTGTTGTTTTTTTTAAATTACAACATAAATATCAGTTCTGAGTCCTCACCACACATCTCAACAAAAAAATGACTGAAAACTTGGAGCATTCGCCAACTACCATGCAGTGATTGGATGGTTTTACAGAACATTCTTCATCATTTAAATGAAAAAGAAAATGTGAAAATGGCCTGCAATGACATTATTCTGTATCACTGCGTGGATAACTGGGGAGTGATGAACACTGCAATAAAATGTGGTTGTTCAGATGTGCAATATTGTTTGCTCTCTGCAATCTGTTGTGGACATGTCTGTCTGCACACAGCAATTTTACTACCAGAAACGACAGAACGGATTTCCATTTTTTGTCAATAGCATGGTCAGCTTTAAACGATAAACAGTAGTTTTGTTTCCATTTGATTAAACTCAACTACTGAGACACATCCGTGCACAGTGGGATGATCTTAAACCATGTATATTTAAGTTGAAATTTAGATCTGGCATTCAAATTGTAGTAGAGTAGTTTTGGGTTTTGTTCTGACTAGATTTTTATCCTTGGAGATAATCGGACCATGGTTGTTTGTCTGTTCGACATGTTTTTTGAATTTCAGGAATTCTTACGGCAACTACATTGAGGGGGCGGTGCCGTGGGAGATGCCTGGATTCTTTTGTGGTCAGTGCTGGATGTGGCCACATATCTGTCAATCAGGAGCAAAGGGTTTCAGTATCAAGGTCACAACAACATCCGCTAAATTCGTAAAGTCACGTTTAAAGCCCACATGCCTGCTTGGTTTTGACTAACGACACCTTAGAAATGCATGCACCTAGTTTCTCCGTACAGGAGGCATCCTCATGCTGTTTTAACAGTTTGCTTTTATAAAAAGTTTTAAACGAAATTTCAGCATGTGGTAAATACTTTTTTTTTCTATGCATTCATTTTTAAATCCACACATACTGTCTGATATTCATTGTAAAGATGACACTCAATATCAAGTTACAGCTGCACTAAAACAGTGTTATAGCCTGGGTGTATGTTCTGCACTGATCAGAGAAAGTGAATACAAAAATCATGTCGTATTCTGGGGGACTAGAAACTAACAGGGTCAGTTTAGCTGGTGTTAATTTTAGATGGTTGTGGATATTACATCTTTTTTTTTAAAGATTTTTTTTGGTTAATCCACTGTTGTGTTTAGTTCCTTTTAAGGTAGACTAAAATAGAAGTTTCCTTGTATTGTTGTTTTGACATATTAGGGCGTCACAGCAACGAGTTTATTTGTATCCCTTATTTATCTTGAGGTTGATGTAAATTAGATGTACATACAGCAGCAGAAGACAACATCAATGAGCTAAAATGACAATTTCATCCATCTACATCTCCAAATGAGTAAACGCTGTGGATAACTTTGGCTCAGTGGGAGAGGAGTGTGGCAGTTGAAAGAATGTAGGTTTTATTCTTCCTCCCCAGCTACAGGTCAGCGTGATCCTAGGCCAGGCACTTATCCTAAAAGTGGCTACCAATCTGTGTATCGATGAATGAATGCCTGCACAGCTAAGAGTGCTTTTCCCACAATTTATAATGGTTTATATGGCAACAGGGAATGATTTATTAGGGGTTTCACTTTGTTCCAACGTTTCTTTGAGCTTTGTGGACCTTTTTGTAAGTTAAAGACCCATTTCCCGTTACTGAAAGTGTATTATTCCTCCCACTCTTTAACACTTCACATCATCCACCAAACTGAAAGAAAAGAGCAGTTTAGAGTGCTATGATATTTTCTCACATTTATCTAATTGTAAGTATACTCTCATGGGCCTCAAATCCCGATACACACACAGATGCACATACCTCATTTAGAAAAGCTCTCATCATTGACAGGCTATTACTTAACATGCCTCATTCCAGGAACTATCTTTCTATAAACTCCTAATACCGTCTGTATTCCACATACCTTCTCCTCCCACATTTTCTGTTTTCCATGGATGCTGTTGTTACCATGGCAACTGAAAAGATTTGAAAAGATGCTTCCATGTGGATGCGAATATAAGGGAATGTGGGATCCTTGGATTTCTAGATCCGCTCCTCTCTCCATGTCCGTGAAGAAAATGCCAGTTGAAGCTCCAAGAAGTGGAATCCTGAAACAGAGAGTTTAGCAGGGCGGGGGAAGCTACTGGAATGTGTCAGAATGTCAAGTCACACACAGACAATCTTAAAATGACTGCTGATGTTTTTAAAGCTAATTTTGCCTTCAGGCAGCGGAGTTCAACAATTATTAGAAAACAAAAGTGTGAATGACTTTTAAAGCAAGAATTTTTACGTAAGCTTAACAGAGTAGTTAAAGTGAGTACTGAAATATGTCATACCATGTTGGGTCAGGCATCGTACTTTTCACATCCTCTTTGGAAAGCTAATTACTTACCGTGAAGACCCTTAGTAGCGTAAGTAATTAGTTCAGTGCACACTTTCATGCTGACCCTGAGGAAGATGCTCATCATCAGGCCCATTAAGCAAATAGCTGATCTCCACCCTGTGTCAAACTAGAAGTTTTCTAGATACTAAATGAGTTCCTTTTACCTTACACAGTGGAGATTAAAGTGTGTATGGGACTAATCCGACCTAAACAAATTATTTTACATAAAAAGCCTAACAGTATTTTAAGTTGGTTTAGGAATAGGTATTTCCTTTCGTTTTTTTAGGTTTTCCATGAATTAAGTTTTTGTACTTTATGTGGGCCAGTTTAGATATTTTAGGTTATTGACATTTCCATTATTATCTACATTCAATACGAATAAAAATCAATTGGTACTGAATGTCCAACACATCAATGTTACATCATTTTGACCAATTCCTCTTTAAAGAATTGGTTTATTTCAGCCACATTGAAGGGTTTTCAGACATGAAGAGCTTGTTTATGGTGATATGAGAGCATCTCAATGACCCTCTATGATGATGCAATTTGACTAAGCCACTTCAAAAATCTTTAGAGGTGGTCTTGGTGGTGTGCTTTAGATAATTGTCCTACTGCTTCCCAATTGTCCTTTTGGCTTAAATTCACTGATGGATTTACCAACGTACCTCTGGATATTTTGGTATAGATTATTATCACACCATGTTTATTTTAAACCTGAAGTAAAGGTTTTTTTCCCCGTTTGTTTTATGTTGTTTTTCTCACTCAAATGTGTCTTGGACCATAAATAGGATATTAGCACATGTGCGACTGATCTCTGTGAGGCATGCAAAACTTTAGAGGATGTTCAGATTTTTGATTGACATCCTTGAGGATCTTTTCCAATTTTTCTTGTTTTTCTTTTTTTTTTTTTTATAGTGGATAAAGGTTCTCACTGTTGGAGTACCAAACAGTGAGACATGACGTTGTAACCATTTCCAGGCTGTTAGATGTCAAAGATCTGGTTTCTCCTCTGTTTTTTGAGTGTTTTTATACGGATATGACAGGTGGTTTATGTTGTCAGACAGATTAAGTTAAAGTAATAGCCTGCGTTTTTCTAGGGAAATTCTACTAAACAGTTAATCACAGTTAATGAGTGATTTAGAAAAGGTTCAAAAATATTTTCACATCCAAATGAGAAGTGCTTTTTGTATGTGCCCAGGTTGTCCTTTCCTGATAATCAAACTTGTTTTATTATATGTAAGCGTGAAAAAGCCTGGCTCAAATATTTAAATGGCATATTAAAGGATTTTTTTTTAAATACGGAGTTCACAAGAACAAGCATAATCATAGTAATTTAGATGTACCAAAAGGTAACTGTTAATTAATTTTAACAGCTTATGAGAATTTGTTTCTGGTATTGATGATAAAGGGATTTTGAATATAAATACACAGTGTTGTAACAATCAAATATCACAATATTCACAAAATAATAGCTTGTTTTGGTAGATAAACTCTGTCCTAAATGCAGATAATTATTCGAATTGCAATGAAAATATGTTATTACAGAGGATCTATAATCTCTAGATCAGCACTAGCCCTTAAAAGCCACCTCATAAATATTCTGACTAATTATATGTTAAAAAAAGAAAAATCTGAATAAATGCTGCAGGAAATGTCATTGGTGTGTCTTTTATGCTGAACACGTGTCTGGTGTAGAATTAACAATGAGTAAAGAGACATCCATCAGTATACCTGCCAGAGAATGGCAGTAATGTAAAAAATGTCTGACATAGCTTGTTTTCTATGTCACCCACAACAAAATATGGTGACGACTGGAAATAAATCATCAGTACGTTGTTCCAGCCTGAAGCTAGCACCGTGTTCATACAACTTCAAATTTAGAATCTTTTTTATGGTCATGTGGTGCAGACAAAGCCCACATTAAGGAAATATATTCATAGTTTTTATGCAAGTCCTTTTTTTTTGTAAAAAAACATCTTTTACTTTCATAGTACCTGGTTCCTTTAATCCGAATATAACTTAAAGTTGCCACAGTGATTCTTCTGGGAATGTTTTTAGGTACACCGCCTTAAATTGATTCGCCAAACAGATTACAATTATGTGAACCCCCTCCCCCCCACACACACACACGCCCACACACACACACACAATTTTTGTCAGGCATGTTCTATTGGGGAGGAGATTTTATGAGGACCAAGATCCATGAGCTGAATCAAGCGTCCTGAGAGAGGGAGATCTTCTGGCCCACTACCAATTGTTACCCAATCAAAAGCATTGAAGGATAGATGATATATTTAACATGAGTTTTTTGGTGTGTTTTTTTTACAGTGATACAAAAGGCTATTATGATAGGAATGCATTTTTATTATGAATTAAAATTTCTTATGTCAATGAGGAAGTTAAAGCATCCACTTAATGTGTTAAAGGTCTTTGTGCGACACAAATTTCGTTTTTTAATTTTTTCGCCACCGCTTCCATAAATTTTGATATGAATTGCTCCGCTGTATTAGACACACAGACATTGTATGGCAGTTATGTTTATTTCAGTGATTAGAGGGCAGAGAGGTTGTTTCCAAGCAATAATGTAAGTCTGTAAAGGTTGATATTTATGTGTGTTTATATATTTCTTACAATTATTGTTAACAGGCTCATTATTAGGAACTCAATTTTATACCCATGGACATGCATCCAGATTACTTAAACCCTTTGACACTCCTCCGCTCTTTCTCTCAATATAAGCAGGCTTTCATTTTGCTGCTGTGCTTATTTTAGTAATGCTCTCACTTTTTTTATTACCTCTTTCAGGTTAATCTTGGTATCTCTTCAGGTTTATGAAGCATTTCTGTTATTAAACTGTCACATTTTCTCTACACAGCAGTTATCTAAATTAAATGTGAATCGTGTTCTATAAAACCTAAAGTATGAGTTGATTTAGTGATTTCTCTTTTCTTTCCATGAATTGATGAAAGTAAATAATATTAGTAAGCCAAACAATTGCATGGTTCGCTCTTCATTCTTGTGTGTATTTAAAATGCAATTAAAAGAAGCACTTTGCCCTGTGCTACATTTGCTAAAGCCTTCGTTTAGATCAACCAATATCTCCAATTAGGAGCAGACGCTTCCTTTTCTGTGAGGACGCCAGTCTCTAATGGCTGGCTACATCGATTTAAATTCAAACTAGAGGGGATTTAATGAACTGTTTTCATAGGAAGAGTTTAATAGGATTCACAGATCCACAGACAAGTTGCCAAACAGTTCACACATGATTAATTATGCATTGTAATATTTTTCTGGAAACAAGAGAATAAAACTGCACAAGAATCATATGCACTTAGCAATGTGCTGAGAGGATGTCTGTTGACATTTGGTACAGATAATGTGTTGATATTGTTGAATATAATTAGTCTTTGAGGAATGACTATACAACAGGAGACATCCTGACTGTTCTTTCTCTCGCACAAATGCAGAGAAGGATCTGATAAGCTTTCCATGGAATGAATGATAGGCTGGCATTGCACTAATTAGCTATCTTAAGGTTCTTTGTCTGTTGCAATTATTTGTAGTGTTGCTTTGTGCACTTCTGAGTTGTAGTGATTGTGTCTAAATAGGAAGGTTTCATGTTGTGAATCTGACATTGTGTTGTAGGATTGAGTCACTGATAAAGTGGAGTACTGCTATTTTCTTGGCAGCCATGGTTTGTCAGTTATACTTGGGTACATTTCCAACCAAGTCCTTGGAAGAACCTCAAAAAATCTTACATTTACAGCACCGACAATAAACCCTCAGAATTGCAATATTGCCTTTGTCCAAAACACAAAAATCAAGAAAAATACATTCAGATATTTCCTTTCTGTATTTGTATATTCTGTAAAAATGCTTTAATATTTGCACTTCTCCCCCCTACTGTACCTTTATCAGTGGGGTTTTGGAGCTCATTGTAGCTGCTCTGCTAAAGGTGATAAATAGAATGTTTCTTCGTCAGGATTTCCTACACCTGACCTCTGCATTACATATAGTACACCACTATAAATCCTCTATACATTCTGAAATAATGCATAGGGGTGCGTGTTTTACTGTATACGATCCTACTCAGAAATATCATCAGGAAGTACAATATTTTATTTTATTTATATGCTGATGACATGTTGTTAACCTTATTTTAAAGCTCACAAATAATCTTCTACCTTTGCTCTTTTGCCTGTATTCCATAACATCCCGGATGATAAATGCCTTCCGTAAAGTGAGTTTGAGAATGATTAGGAGTTCTACAGCGATAATAAGGTGTTTTCAAACTTTATAACTTTATGTCACACGGCGTATGAGACATTTGGCAAGTACTCTTAGCTGCGATCTCTAGATGAACAGATCAGCACATTCACTAAAATTAGTTATTGCTAAGAATCATCACAAAACTGAACTTCTTAACATATCAGAATCTGGAAGAAGTCATTGCCCACAGCAATAGTTGGCCAAAAATATAAAATCATAAACTAAACACAGCTCCAGCTTCGATCCATGCTCAAGGGTTTTCAGATCAACAGGCAAACATTTTCAACACGTTCTTTTGAGTTACATCATCATGTCTGGGGAAGCAGCTCCACCTAAATATGAAATGTTATACTTGCAGTCTGCTCGCCAAATTTGGGCTCAGTCCTACCTTTTTATTTTGTTGCTTCAAAATATTGTAAATTTCCCAATAGTCATTTTGCTTCTTATGCATCTTCTTAGAAGTTACTTGTTGGTTGATGGTTTTCTGTTTTGTTTTTTCTTCCTTTTTTTGATATCCTAAAGATTTTATTAGGTATTATGCACGTACTAAAAATAGTTATTTTGTTATCGTTGTCGACCATAAATTTTCCAATATGTATGTTCCAAAAAACCTGAGCTATTCCTTGAACATTATGCCTGTAATGTTTTATTGATTTGAATACATTTAGCTGATTACTGGAATACATTTTTTTAAGCTTGTTGACCCTTGATTTGGATACACAGGTGAATCCAATTATGAGAAAGAATAAGGTGACTAATTTTTAAGTTTAACTCCTTTTTGAATCTTCTCTAAACCGGGGCAACATGGGAGCCTTGAATTAAGTCTCAAATGACCTGAAAACAAAGGTTGCTTAACATCATGGTTGAGAGGAAGTAAACAAAAGGCTACCTTAGAGATTTCAGCTATCAGTTATCACTGTGAGGAACATAATGAGAAAATTGAAAACATTGGCAAATTTCAAGTAAATACCCAAATTGGCAGGCCAAGAAAATCAGAGAGAGTAGATAGACATAGGCCAAGGATAGAGGTAACAATCATAGCTGCCAAATATCGGCTACAAATACCTACAACGTTATCTTGCTTTGTGTGGTGTCACTGTGCATTGTTCAACTGTTTGGCACATGCAGAAGAAGCCTTGACGTTGGCTAAAGTGCTTTTGGACAAGTCAGCTTCATTTTGGAATAAGGTGCTGTGGACTGATGAAACTAAAATTGAGTCATTTGCACGTAAAAAGGGCGGTATGCATGGCGGGAAAATAACTTCCATGAAAAGCAATCAAATACAAATACTTGATATCCACAGTAAAATTTGGTGGCAGTTCCATCATCATTACGTTGGGCTATGTGGCCAGTGCAGGTACTGGGAATCTTGTAAAAGTTAGGGGTGGCATGGATTACATTCAGTATAAACAGATTCTTGGGAACGGTTTTCAGAATTAGGGACAAACTTTAAATTTGACTGGGACTTCAACAAGACAATAACCCTAAACACTCATCTAAATCTACTAAAGCATTAATGGGGAAAAGCAAGGACAATGTTTTAGAATATCCATCTTAGTTCTCAAACCTGAACATTATTGAAAATCTGTAGTGTGATTTAAAGTGGGCTGTCCATGTAAAGAAGAAAGATATAGAATACCTTCAACCAGAATCCATTCTGTAATAATAAATTATAGAAAGCATTTAGAGGGTTTTGAATCTGCAAAAGGAGCAATTTTTCTTTTAGGGTGTCCAAATGAATGCACCCACCTTATTTGGTTGAAATATTTATTGCACACTTTCTGTAAATCCTACAAACTTTATTTCACCCCTCAAATGCCCCTGTGTTCATCTGTTTTATGGTATGTTTAACCGAAAGGGCTGATCCATACAAAATGATCAGAAGTTCAACAAATTTACACTGTAACTTTTATTTAAATGAATATTATTTTTTTATTGTGAATTAATTCTATTACTACTTGTAGGTTTTGGGAGATTGATAAGCTGCTTGTGAATTTTCTGTTTTGACAAATGGATGCCTAGAAAGTGTTGTCTACCCTGTCTTTTGCCAAATGTAGTTAGACCACACATATGCCTAAAAACCAAAACCAACCTTTATGTTTCCTTTTTTTTTTTAGATGTTGGTGACAACGCCGGAGAAATGGGACGTTGTGACCAGGAAAAGTGTTGGAGACGTGGCTCTCTCTCAAATTGTACGTCTCCTGATCCTCGATGAAGTTCACCTTCTTCATGAAGATCGAGGACCAGTTCTAGAGAGCCTGGTGGCAAGGACTATCAGACAGGTCAGCATTGCCATGCTGGAAAAGCCTGGTATCTAAATGTATTGTATGTAGCACTTTGTCATTTTACCAACAGAAGTTTCTTTCCAGCTCTTTTGAAGTACTTAAAATCAGTGGGTTTTCCTAGTTATCCAGGAATGTTTTTATAA
>JAVLVB010000419.1:763109-783799 GCA_032876305.1 Orestias chungarensis | reverse complement strand
CCCCCCCCCCCATTTAGTATTTAGTAGACCACAAATATACCTATAAATATATGATTGTTAAACTTCTTTGTTGTTGAATTCTTCTTATACTCTGTAGATAAATAGGAGGGAAAAAAAGTGCAATCTTAATGTAGAAGAAGTGGATTCAAGGACATTTCCTCAATATTTTGAAATAATTTCAGAGTATCTGTGATCTTATGAAAAAAAAAAAATGTTTTTGCTTAATGTAGGTTGGATGGTAACATACATGATGAACAGCGTTCAGAGTTACTGTGCAGTGAATGGCCAGTCTGTGATTGGTTAGTTCTTATCTGGATAGGTTGCTTTGACAGGTACTGCATCACATTAAAGGCCTTACCAATCTTCCCTGTCACTTCCAGGAGGAGGCTCTCAGATACTGCGGCCCACCATCTCCCCTGACACCCACTTTAGTTCTCCATCCACTCGCCCGTGTTGATACACAACATATTGAATTTTCCTCATTTTTCCAAGAAAAAACTAAGCCAGTGTGGCAGCAAACTTGTTTAGCCTTATTTGTTTAACGGAGAGTAGAAACAAGTTACTTTTTCACTTCCCAGTGGTTACATTTTACATTTAGTCTAAGCAAATTATTTCTAAACTATTTTGTAGTCATAGGAGGCTTTGTTCCCATTAACACATTTAGCGGAATAACTTTTTCACACTAAATATAGATTCTCATATTCTTTGTCATTGTGCATTATTAATAGAGTTAAGAGGGCATGTTACCTGTCCCTTTCCCAAATTTGTTATTTTACTTTACTGTTAGGAGTCAATACCAAAGCATGGCAATGACTCACATTATGAACCAGTTGGTTGATCTAAAATCATGAAGCTAAAGCTAGTTGAGACAGCAACCTCTTGTTTATCTGTCAGTTTTAGCTGACTGATTTTATGACTCCCACTTTAAAGCTCCAGTACAGTTAGTGTCAAATATTTGAAAACCCATTAGCTTTTGAATGATTTAAAAATAACTAAATATAACTTATACCATCCAGTCAAGGTCACACGACAGACCGAAAGATCAAGCCAATCTCTATTTGATCATGACCAGTGACCATACGAACAAACTACAACACAATTTTGGTGTGGACATCTGTGGCTAGAGCAGATATCTAGAAATACATCTGGCTGTCCAGGCTGCTAGTAGCCTAGCCGTTAGTTTTCCTTTCTTTTGAGGATGAGCTTTAACTAAATCTACATTTCATCTAAATTTTTCAGGACTATTACCAACACCTACCTCATCACATGTTGACCATTCTAGAATGACTAAGATAAACAAATCAGCTTGTTTATCCCAATTCCTCTTTTTTTAGGGCTGAAAATGTTAATTACACATGTATCAAACTATTTGTAATATGCGATTTTGTGTGGATTAACTTCACTGAAGCTATAGTTTTTTGTTGTTATTTAATATTATAGTAACAGTCTAAATAGTCTCTTTTGGATAGAAGAGATAGAAATAAAGTGTGCCTTTTTTTTGTTTTGGCGGATTCATCAATCAATCAGAAATATAATCGACCAATTATTTGATTTATTTTAACAGTATTTTTAGCTTAAGTGTAAATTTGGACCCAAATGGCTCGAATAATGTAACCTGTACCTTCGAAAGTGATCATGAACGTGAGCGACAACAGATCACAGTTCTAAAATTCTCTTTTTGGCAAGTCTACATAGATGCATGTGACACTTTTTAATAAAAAAAAACAAATCTCCATTGTTCTGACTTCTCTGTTTTGTATGTGTGTGTTTGATGAGAAGAACAAAAGAAGGTTCACTCATGCCTGTGTTGGAGCCCCAAGGAGGTCTTTTCATGATCTTTATAGACTCCTGTAATTGATAGAAGCCGGAATTCTGCATTCTACCTGCAAATCCTGAGATTTCATTGTAACAATAAAACAAAAGAAAAAAATATAACTTTTGCATAAATGAAAACACATAATACAATATACAATCATGAATCTATATTTTTTTACGTTATTGCAGAAAGAGATAACTGCAGTCTCTTTAAATCAAGAAAATGCAAACTGAGCCCAAACGTCTGTTCTATGAAGCCATGTTTTTGGCATGGCTTCCACAGAAAGTGCTTTTAGCCTTGTTTTTATTTGCTGTTCATGTCGTACTCATCTATCAGAAGATAGGCTTCTCTTTTAAATCACTGAAGCTTTCTGCGCTGGAAGCTTAATGGCTTGTTTCACTTGCACTTTACACCTGAAAGTAGGGTTATTCAGAAGTGTGGAGTTAACCTTGAAATGTATTGTCCTCTGTTTTCTAAATGTGTTTGTGTGTTCTCTCTGAAGCAGGAGTGGTTATTATTGCCCTGGCTGTAAACAGATGGAGTATAAATATTTTGTACTTTTACGTTGACCCTTTTCTCATGAGGGTTTATTTACATATTTGATTATTCAATTCATGTATTTACATGAACTATTAACAGGTGGAGTATACCAAGCTGTTTTCTGCTTTTCCAGAAGATCCTTTCTGCAGAAACATTGACAAAATTGTCCAACTATTGTTTCCACAGGACTGAATCCTGATTGGATTTTTTCCTGTAGCAAAGGAATGCCACTTTTTTAATGCATGCTGACATGTTCTGTGTGAAAGAGGTGATGGGGCATTTCAGAGGTTTGCATTTGATGTCAGTGACGTACTACATCATCTGCTACACATATGTTAAGATTAAGTCTTTAATTATTCATACCCTGGAAATCTTTAAAATATTATTTGAATCAATGAGTAAGTTTGTTTCTAATGGGAAACAAGGCTGTCAATACTTTCTTGATGCGCTGCATGAAAATCTCAATCTTTATAGGCAAGATAGCAATCAAGCCTTATTACAAATGCAGAGCAAACTTTTGGATGTTTCCATCAGCATTTTTCTTATTTTCGTGTTATATAGGTGGTCCAAGTCTTTATAGTTAGATGACGTCCTCACTCTTATCTTTAGCTCTGAGGATAAATTCCAATTCAAAATGTTAATATTTAACTTAACACTGTATATATTGACAGAAGACACAATGAAAAAGTATATTTTTTTGTATCTATCCTGTGCATCTATTTTAGTTTTCTATCTCTTCAAACCCCCAGTCCGTCGTGGCAGAGTGCTGCTTGTACTGAGCCAGGTTCTGCTGGAGGTTTCTTCCTGTTAAAGAATCAAGAAGAATCAAGAATCAGTTTATTTATATAGCGCCAATTTACAACAGATGTTGTCTCAAGGCATTTCACAGAAAATCAATTAAAATCAAAGATACATGATAACAAATCAATTTAAAAAAGTTTCCTATCTAAGAAACCCCAGCAGATTGCATCGAGTCATTGACTTGCAGCATTCACTCCTCTGGAATCAGTAGATCAAAACAATGGCTTGTGTTGTCGTTGACTTTAAAATAATCCCTCATACTGAGCATGCATGTAGCGACACTGTAGAGCAAAAACTCCCCTTTAACAGGAAGAAACCTCCAGCAGAACCAGGCTCAGTACAAGCAGCCATCTGCCACGACGGACTGGGAGTTTGAAAAGACAGAAAGCTAAATTAGAAGCACAGGATACTGAAATAATAGAGTTTATAGCAGGGGATTTTTTCCTCTCCACTGTCGTTAAATGCCTGCTCAGTGTGAGGGATTCCTGTAAAGTCAACGACAACACAATCTATTGTTTCGGTCTGCTGATTCCAGAGGAGTGAATGCTCCAGGTCAATGCTGGGTTTCCGTAGATTGGAAACGTTTTCAAACTGATTTGTAATGATGTATCTATGATTTTAATAGATTTTCTTGTAAAGTGCCTTGAGACGACATCTGTTGTAAATTGGCGCCATATAAATAAACTGATTCTTGAAAAGTTTGTAACCGTTGAAACCATAATTCTTGGCTATAATGCCTCTAACTTACTTTTGAATCAATACTATTTGTTGTCAGTTCAAGTACGTGCAAGCACTGTTTACTTATTTTTTGATTCATTTATTTTTTTTTCTTGCCAAGGCCACCCAGCAGTTGTGAGCTCAGCCAGAGCCATCTGCCTGAATACAAGCATAGATCCGTGCTCTAGCTCTAATTTTGCATCTGTTTGATGTGCAGGTGGAGTCCACGCAGAGCATGATCCGGATCCTGGGGCTCTCAGCAACCCTGCCAAACTACCTGGATGTTGCTTCTTTCTTGAATGTGAACCCCTACATCGGCCTGTTTTTCTTTGACGGCCGCTTCAGACCTGTTCCTCTTGGACAAACCTTTGTTGGCATCAAAACCACCAACAAGGTATAAAACCAAGAAACAAACAAACTATCATCTATACACCGATTTTTATTTCTATATCAGCTGGGAATGTTTAAAGCCGTTGGTATTAATAAAGTCAAGCGAGAATACTGGTGTAATGAAATGAGTCTTTAGTTGGACTAATTCCTTCCCTGTCATCATTGCTTAATGTTTGATCAGTGGTATTTAACAAAAATATTAAAACATGATTGAAGAAAGGAGCAATCGTTGCTGTTTTGTATCTGCAGATCCAGCAGATTCATGACATGGAAGAAGTGTGTTACGACAAAGTTCTGGAGCAGATTAAAGCCGGTCATCAGGTGAGTTCCTCTCAGACGTGTTCAGCATTTATCCAGTTCTCAAAATGACGAGGATTTCTTATCTTGAAATAATTATGCTGTGCTCAATACGTTGGCTTATTTATAGACATTAAAACTCGATTTTTTTTTTCTTTCTTAGAGAAGAATAAAGATGCACAGATGTGATGGTACAAGTGTTTGTTTGAGTTACAGAAATACAAACTCCAAAAATAAAGTGGTTGACAGTAAATCTGCCTGCCTTGCATTTCATATTCAGAGTGATCCTTTGAACCGTTCTGGGCATTAGTATACAAACAAGCTCCCCATATTTAGCTAAGGAGTATAAAAAGGAAAACACAAAAATAGATGAGCCATCAGCCTTAGCGGAGTTTTGGTCATCAGATGTTGTCCTTATTTAGCTTCTTTCATTTTCTTATCAACTTTCCTGTCCCTGCTGCAGCAGAGAGTCCCCACAGCATCATCCTGTCACTAACAGAATGATTCCAAGTCTTAATGTTCCAACAAACACAGCAAGTTGCACTTCCTATGGAAAGTTCTGTTTATTCTGAGCAGAGAGTGCTTGACTCATAGGAAATCACGAACACATTTTTTTGTTTTTTTCGCTACTGTTGCTTGAAGGTTGGATTTGTGGTGCGGATCTAATAATTGTTTTATGGACATATTCAGTAATGAGCTGTGGATCCATGCAGCTTCTCCAACGCTACCATAACCCTCATAGTTACTTCCCGGAACTCTATTCTTCTACCCCAACCTGGTGGTTTTGGTAGGATCAGTAAATGTTCAAAGCTTTCTTTACTGTTTTAGAACCTAACCATGTTTTAAACTTCTCTACAACTTCCTGAACTGTGTACTGGAGTCTTTGGTCTTTATTTTATTTGTTTTTGATTGCTTTCTATTAAACGAACTGTCATTTAGAACTAAACAGATGGATTTTATTAAGGGGTAAAAAGAGTAATGAAGAAGTATATAAAATTTATGCCACACATTTCAGCTTTTTATCAGGTAGGAATTTGTACAAACGTTTATAGATTTATGTGGATTCAAGATTACTTTTTTCACTTATGTGAGGAAAAAAAGTGTAAGCTTGTGAGAGGTTTGTAATGCACAATATAGAAAACTATGAGCAGAGTCTGCATTGCTACTGTCACTGCTGATGGCTACATCATTCCAAGCAGACTCTTTTTGGACTGATAGAGTAGTCCAAAAATATCTGTCATGTATTTCCATGATATTTTTGTAACCAAATATTGCAGGAGTTTACATTTTTATTTCTTAGAAAACAATCAATCCCCAACTCCAGCATCAAAAAATAACAACTCCTTATTTACTTGAACCCCCAAAATGAAAACCTGCTATCTACTGTCTCTCCAGTGCTTATCTACCCCAGCGTAGCCATCCCATCCATTTTTCCTCACCCCACCCCATCCCCTTCCACTCGGTATCCCCCACCCTGTAGCCTCAGAAGGCATGTTGGGAACATGAGAATCGCAAATTCAGATTCCACCATTTAGCTCCCATCTGCTGCTGAAGTTGAACTCCCTGCTGAGCGTTCTCGCTATCCTGCTCTTACACACACTTTTCCCCTTCTCTGTTGCCCATCCTTAGCCTCAGAGGAACACTTATTCTCAACCATCTTGATCATGCACAAACAGGAAAGTTTCTCTTTTTTTTCTTCTTTTTTCTTAAGATGCTTTAAATCCACTACTCTAGTCCACCTTATAGGTTTGAGCTGCAGAGTCCACAGTTCTACTGGGGAGACCTGTTCTTTGCTCTATATTAAATTGTCAAGAAGTAGCACTGACATATATTAATTTCATCAGGGAGGATGTGATGGATGAAATTTCCTTTATGATTTTCCCTGCGCCCTCCTGGTGGGAAGCATGCTGCCAGAACAAAGTTTAATAAGCTGAGAATCTGGCACTTACGTTTCCACATAGCTCAGTGGTGCTGATAAAACACCTCCAATAAATAACATTTGCTACAGTGTTCCCTCTGGACCGTGTGTTGGAGCAGGTGCAGAGCTCGCTGCCACTGCATGTCTCTGCAGCCACTTTTGTTTCCTCGTCGGATATGGATTAATAAACAAGCAAACACAAATGCGTCTCAAAGTAAATGAAAACAAGTTATTTATCTTAATTTATTGTCATGACAACTGCAAATTTCCCGAAGCCTTTAGCTTTCTTTCGTTCTTTCCCTTTCTGATATCATTCAAATCCTTAGTAAAACTGCATTATTGATAATTTTCACCTGTAGTTTATTTAGTGGGAGATGGTTCAAGATAAAAATAAAATGAAATTCTAAATTCTATACATTTAGTTCAAGCTGTTTGCTCTCAGGTTGTAGAGGAACATCTTAGTATTTGTTTTCATCAAGCATCAAATAAAATCTTTTTATGTCTTATATAAGTATCTACACCCCTTACACTTCTCCAGACTTTGCCCCATAACTACTTAATTGTATTTCCATGATATTTTTGTCACTTTAAATTTGAAGGAAAATAATGCATGATTTTCAAAGTAAAAAAAGAAAAGAAAAGAAAATACAAATCTGAAAAGTGTGGCACACATTTTCATTAAGCCTGATACGGCAAATAAATTAGCTTCAGATGTTGTATAATTACTTATCTTAGTCCAGACATCCACCGCTCTGGAGGAAAAATCTGTTGACAACCCAACTAGTAGTCATGGGCTGTGGTTATATCTGAAACATATTAGGGGGCGGATAGTGTTTACCGCCTTTGCGTTTTGCTAATCAGCTGCTACTTTTTTTTGCCTTGCTTTGCTTCTGACTCATTTTATTCTGTCTGTTTGTTGAACAGGTGATGGTGTTTGTTCACGCTCGCAACGCCACGGTGAGAACAGCCTTCGGGTTGATAGAGATGGCGAAAAACCGAGGAGAAATCTGTTTCTTTCAGCCAGACCAGGGTCCAGAATACGGCCAGTGTGAGAAACAGGTACAACAAAGACACCCACGCACTCTGTGAGATTTGCTTTTTGGAGTTTAACGTCTTAGTTTTACTTCCACTAAGGTGAAAATCGTTTCAGCTCCACCAAGCCTTTATGTCACCACAGTCTGCCTGGAAAAGTATAGTCAACCAAAAAAAATTTCACATGTTGGTTGAAGTGGTTTAATATAATATATTTGTTTTTTTTAAAGCTCTTTTTGTTAAGGATTTTATGTTATAGTTGCCTGATGATCGCGAAGAATTTATTAAAATCTTCTTTTTAACTTTACTTTGTTAAAAAACATTACTAAGCAAATAAAACCTAAAGGATACTGCTAACCACAACACGTTCTCCATTGGGCCACTGAGGAAGCAGCAGCTTTGCTCCATTAAGAATATCTCATAGGATTTGTGGTATTTATCTTTTCGACTTACAAAGTTGGTTCATACTGAATGGTCTTTATATTTTTTTTTAGTATTACAACAAATCTGTTTCAATGTTTGTTAGAAATCATATAATATCCTCACAGATACTTAACAAAGAAATCAGTCCAGTTATATTGATATAGGTACATAAAACTATATGAGCATAGGGACATGTGAGACCAAAGTTGCTAAAATTCTACAACTAACAACCGTGAGGAGCTTTCGTCTCTTGTCCTAATATTTGCAGCAATGTTTATGTTCTGCGGATTTTCAGTGAACAAGTTGCCACAGTGATCACATCAGATCAAGTTTTGTCCCTCGATCTCAGGTGAGCAGCAGATATGTCAACTGAAACTTGGAAGAAAAACACCTTCTGACTACAGTTCTGTTATCATACAGTGTGATTTTTTGAAGCAACACCAGAGACATCACAACTGGTCTCTCTGGAAGCAGTTTTAGGATTCATTGAGCCTAAAACTTGTTTTACAGTTAAGTTAGTTTTAGATATTCTTCATTGAGAAATAAGTTTAGCAATTCTTCACAACACACTTCTCCTTGATTTAATTATCTTTTTTAAGTGTACAAATAGAACCAGAACAAGCAGAATGAGTGTGTAGAGACAGGGCAGAAACCGCTGCTGTGTAAATAATAATAGTAAGAAGGATGCATGTTGTAAGACCCTGATATTGGTAGGATGACATGTTTGATGCTGTTATTTTCTTGCTATCTGACAGATTTTGCAATTAGGTGTTTAAAGTGTTATTTTGAACACATATTCATGCACTGTTGTTGTGTCTAAAGTTGTGCCAGCACAGAGTTCAGAACCTTCACACACTGGGATGATAAACAGTAGGACTGCATTATATGCTAAATAAACAGATATTGTGCAACTTAATTACATTTAATATAATCTCCAAACCTTCAAACCCACCTAATCTACAGAAGCACAGACCTACCTATTTTTATTGCTCAGATACAAACTGTTTCTCTTTAATAGAATGTTTCTATCCTTATCCCAGTGGTTTAGAGTATCAGGGTCTAACCTGCTCCAGTTTGGGGAACACTGGATTTCTTGATGAACAGCCTATAATTAGTGTGTGTAAGCCTTTACTCATAGTTTTAGTTGTATATTGCCTGCAGTGTGGGCGTGAGACGAGAACACTGAGGGTGAGTGTGTGTAATTAATGGTCTCTGTGCTGGGAGAGTACACAGAGGTGGAGCTTTATTCTTTCTCAGAGGACAGTCAGTCAGACTCCAGCTCCCATATTTAAATCTGCTGCAACAGAAGGCACAGTGATGAATTTAGTAACCTTTTCCTCCGTTCCCTGGGGCTGGGCCAAGATTGATGCGCCTCTAATCTCTTCTCTATTTAAATGGGATATGTATACAAATCAAATCACTTTTCATGCTTTGTAAAACTGGAAATAGAGGCAGGAGATTAAGGAACTAAAAATTGATGCATTATGACCTGGTTAGTCTCCGAAACTGTACTTTAAAAGTACTTCTGCTACACTCCCCGCAGTTTATGTACACAAATGAATCTTTTTTTTAAATTAATTCAATGTGTATTATCCACTCCATTAGTTCAACTTTGTGTTTTTTTTCTCTGTGTGCTCTGCTAGAAGAAGGGGCATCAGGCTGACTCCACTTTAAACCCACACAGAGATAATGCACTGCTTATTTGTACTCTGGAAATTGCCCCGCATTAATATTTATAGGTGTTTTTTAATCTCCAATATGCATGTGCAGTGAAATAATGCCCCTCTATGGGTCACTCAAATAATTTAGCATTTATTTATCCAGCTTTAGATTATTTATTTTTCTCTCTGCTACCCATGTTATTTAATTGGCTTTATCTCAGGAGTTGGAGAGGCTGTCAATCAAGCTTAGATATCTGAATTTCCCCTCTAGAGTCAGTTCTTATTAAAAACAGTTTTCACCTCCGAGCCTGGAAGTGGAAAGTAATCCAGGCTAAAACAAAAAAATGGCAACATTCAGAAAGCCGACAGAAAAAGAGGCTTTTTACTCTGCAGCACTGCATGTTTGTACACTTGATATTTAAATGTTGTATTATGAAGAGAAAAACTGCGTGGGCGTCAAGAAAAAACGGGGAAATATGATGCGTTGGAAGCGGCTCTATATCCTACAATGTTTACATATCACTTTTTTCTCCGCTGAATGCATATAGTTGCTGTTTAATCTGAATATGCAACATATAAAAGTGTGTTTAATTCCACTTGGAAATTAAATGCCAGATATGTGTGTTTATTAAAAGAAAGATCTTGGTGCACTTGCCTCAGTGAAGCTCTGTGCTTTAAACTGACTTTAAATCAATACGCAAACACTCCTTTGTTGACTTGACTCCTGTGAGCGGCTTTGAAGAATTATCTTGCAGTCGGCCTTGCTTTTAATGAATTACTATGAATGTAGATTTAAGTCAAATTTGTTTGCAACTCTTAAATTACAGTTCAGTGTATGCTTTCACAGGCTTTCACAAACCCTCACTTATTGGAACCATGTTTTGCTCTTTTAGAAAATGCACTCATTTTAATTGCAGTTAACTTATTTGTTAATCTTTTGAGTGGCTCCTTTTTTAAATTAATTTTCAGTCAAAAATGTTTCTTCAGTAGTCTTCGTCTGAACATTGTTTAGCATATTGTTCAGTTTTTGAGGGGAAAAATTCATATTTGATTTTTCAAAGCTATTCTGCGGATAGTTTGTTGACAAGATTTGTTTTGCTACTTTTCGCATGATTTGTTCCTTTTTAATTTTCAGTTTTCTGACAAAGGTATTACTTTTTTTAACAAATTTTGTATTTTCTTATTTTTGGACATTAAAGGTATAGGAGAGGATCTTTTCTGTAGAAAAATATCAATGGAAAATCCCATTGAAAATGACATCCAATCATAAACGACCGGTGGTGAAAAAT
This sequence comes from Orestias chungarensis, assembly GCA_032876305.1. Lineage (NCBI taxonomy): Eukaryota > Metazoa > Chordata > Actinopteri > Cyprinodontiformes > Cyprinodontidae > Orestias > Orestias chungarensis. The sequence continues at coordinate 772,915 of JAVLVB010000419.1, read as the reverse complement.
AACTGGCTGTCAATGCGGAAAATAAAATTTACGCGATGACGTATATCACTAATGTCCCCAGCCGACCCGTACAACGCGCGCTCATGTTTGAATTCGCGCATGCGCAGATTGTTGTTTATGAAGTAAAATGGGATGGACAAGACGCATCATCGACCATTGAAGAGAGGTTCTCCCCGTACGGCAGCGAAAATGGAAGCTCGCAAGAGAAAAAACGTGTTCGAAGTCGCTGAGAAAAAAAGAAAGACGGCTGCAGAGATGAACAAAACACGAGTTTGTCTCAGAGATTACTTCTTTGTGCGGTGGCGGGCATTGAAAGCCGAAAAGGGATTCAAAAGCGATCAACTCGTCGCGGAGTTTCTGCTAGACAGGTAATGTGCTTAAACCTGCTCAATGAGAAGGATTTGTGTTGATTTGACACAAGTACTGTAATCGCTACGCAGGGTCCGTCAGAAAACGCTAGCTGTGCAGCCTTTACGCAATGGCGTGATTATTTATCACTGATAATCATTAATTACTGTCAAATGTTCCTGTACAAGCGTTTTCCTAAACAAATAACTTTTTGGTAGCAAATTCATTTATGTAAAAGCAATCAATTCTGTAATAAGTCCGATGCGGCGCCAGAGGTTGTGCTCCGGGAGATGTAAACAGACTGCATGTGATGAGGACGTGCGCGCTCCCGATATCTGGGGGCGTTACTGGAGATGAGGTGGCGCATGCGCAGTGTTGCGAACATAAGAATGAGCTGAAGATCCTCTCCTATACCTTTAATGATACATAACCATAGCAACAACGTGGTTTACTATTGGAACCAACTATTAACGTCACAAAAGCTCAAGTAATACCTCAACTCCTGCCATTAATTTCCGAAGCGTTGAAGAGGAGGCCCTATGGCTCTTTTGAAAGAGTTCAAACCATCTCTTTCATTAAGCATAATTGGGAAAGTGAGATTGCTGGCTAACATTTCGGATGCTGACGACCATCTGCAGACTAGAGTGCAGAGTAGGATTATGAGCAACCCTAAGCATCCTCTTGTTCAGATTGTTACACAGAGTGTTTCATTCAGATGCTTCTCTAGAACTGCTAAAATACACTCTGCTGTATGAGATCATCCATGCTCAGCAACTCTTTGAGGACATTTGGATGATATAAATTACAACAACAAATAAATTCCTTTTGGGGAAATGCATTGAAATTAACATTTTATTCAAATATACAAAAAAAATCTGTGTTTCATACTCTTTCTGCAGGGGGCTGATGTAGAATATCAAATTCGATATATCTTTAAATGGAAATATGTAGTTGTTCGAACCTGTATTTTGAGTTTCATCAACAGAGAAATCTGTTTGTAATTAGCACCTAATTAATGCTTCTTTTTTTTTTTTAAACATCTGGCACTTTGACGCATAAGTTTGTTAAAACCGGACATATAACATCTAACTGGAAGCATTGTAATTTTACAGTTTAATTACACTGTTTAGCAGGGTAAACATTTACCTCTGAAAAAGGCATGTGACAGAGGCAGAGTGGTACACATTTTGAGACTGGTCAGTGTTTTCAACATTTTAACACCTCTGCAGCACCAGCCACAAAACAGACACAGAACAGCTGAAGGTTTCCTGATAATGCATAATTTCTGGGTGAGAAGTTCATTTTTAGTAAGGAATGTTTTAAGCTTGTTTAGATTGTGTAATAAGTTTTACTACAGTCTGCCACTACTGTTCCAGTCGGTTTTCAGCTCTGTTTCCACAAGTGCAGACCGTCCTCTACATTGTGAGTGGACCTTCTCACACAATGAGGTAGTACGTTTTTAGCAAACAATGTTGCAACAGTTCATGTTAATGGTTACCCCTTCTTATTGCTTAGGACATCTAAGAAAACCATTTTTATAATGAAAAAAGAAGCGTGATTAAGTTTATTTTGCACACAAAGTAAAGCATTCTGAAGGAAGCGACATGTCTGCGGTTCCTTTTCTTTCACAAAAAGAGAGAAATCAAAACCTGCTCCAAGAACAGTTTTAACTAACCAGGTACAATTTGTTGATGGTTTGTGGAATTTCCAGCATGATGAAGTATGGTTTCACAAACCAAGCAATAACAAGTGTTACACTACTGCTATGGTAGTTGTGTGGTCAGTTCTCATGATGGATGCTGGTAATGTGGTTCCTTCCTCAATTTTGGCCGTTTTATTTGTACCGCTTTGGGGCGGTTCAATTGACATTTTAAACCAACCCTGTGTCAATTTGTCCCCACTACGGTGACTTTTTGTATCTGTTATGAAAACAGATTATTTAAAGTCATCTGCTAATAGTCTGCTCTGAGGAGATGTGGTTACCTTTTGGAGATACTTAATGTCTGCTAGTTGTAGCTTAGCAAAGTTTTAATTATATATTATGTATGAAATGGGAGCTTAAAAGAATTTTTAAAAAAGTAGTTTGAATTGGCAGATGGGTCAATGGAGCTATTTGTTAGAATATGAGGTTTAAGGATAAACATGGTGAATATAGATTTTCTTTGGTAAATATTTTGATGTATTTCTTACTTATTGTTTTAAACAGGAATATTTAAAACCTTGCCTTTTGTTCAATCCAATTTTTTTTACTGATCTGAGCTGTATAAGTCGAAACTCAAAATTATTGTTGGTCATGAGTTTCTGTCATGATTATTCAGGTTGTTTGAAAAAGAACACATTTGTATCAGAACCATGTTGATGGTCCTTTACTTCAATTTACATATAATTATGTGGCCATGCCTGCCTGGTTCTTTTATTTTAATATTAATATTATTATCATTACCATCGATTGTTAATAATGTTAGTTGTTGAGCTCCAGAACGTCAGTACTTCTATATATAACTAGGCCAGAGAGACACTTTTTGAGACAGGATTGATTTAAGTAATACTTCACCCTTTTCATAAATGCTGTGAGAGTGAGTAATACAAGGACTGAGATTTTCCAGCACATTTCTCCTTTTCTTCCAGTCCTTCGTATTGTTGGCCACCCACCTACCCACTTTCTGCAGTACAGACTGAGAGGGTACCTGAAAGGGCTAAGGCTCTCTACAGAGGGGCCCCCCAGCTGGAATAATGGTATCCCCATCATCACCATTGAATCTTCCTCTATGTAACCTCTGCAAATTGGACAGGCTTCCATTAGATGCAGCAGGGTTCTCATAGCTACAGTCTGCTAGCTTCATACAGACTGAAAGCTCCACTTCCATCAGTGTTTTTAGAAATATAACTTTTGCTAGTGGTTCTTTCTGTCTTCATTGCAGCATATTACTTCTTTGCTATACAAATAAACTTGCCTTGCAGTAGTCGTGAGAAAATTAGAAACTGGACATGTTAGTTGTTAAACCTGGTAGAAAATCTAAATCTGGAAAACTTGTATTGAAGATAATTCTCTTTTTGAGCATTTACACTTTCTTCTGTGAGCTAGAGATAAAAGAAAAAAATGGAAGTTGTAACCATAAATAGACTTTTACGTAAGGACTGTATGGACATCATCATAATATCAGTGTTTATTGTTTTACTAGGTATGTTTGGTGGCCATATTGGTAGACGTGGGATGACTAAAGAACTGAGGGGTTTTGGAGGATTCAGAGTTCTGATAAAACTGATGGTCTTAGACCAACAAGAGTGAACTTGTGTACTTTGTACTGTTTTTGGTTTTTGTTAGCAATTGCTTTGTCGAATTTTAGAGATCCATTATTTTCTATTATCGGGCAGCCATACTCCCTAATATGAATAAACCTGTATCATATTTTGAGAACACAGTCTACTGCAGTCCTTTGGGACAATTATTGCCCACTGCAGGTTTATGCTATTCTAAAAATAATAACTGTAGGTAGAGAGAGGTAACCCACTTATTTTTTCAGTTTATAAGCAAATGTGGGAGAAGATGGTTTCTATCCTGAGCTGGTCAACCACTGGGGTACAAGCTGGCTCTAATTTACTCACTGTTGCTGTCATTGCTGTTCCCCTGGGAGGAGCCAGGACAAAAGATGTTATAATAGCAAACACTGAGCTCTGACAGCACCCCCATCCCCCCCTCCGCAGTGAGGCGATGGGACCTTCTTGTGATAGGCATGGTGATAGTGGTGCTTCTTAGTTTGGTCATGCCAGATGGTGCATCCCATGAGACGACTGTGCAGAGTTTGAGAGAGTGCAGAAACGTGAGAATATTAATGGCAACGATGGAACGATTCACCCAGATCAGTCTGGCTCACTGATGTCTTTTTAATGGATCAGGGAAAGTAAAGAATGCGTTTAGGTCGTTAGAATACAGCCGCAGCTATTTTCTTGGTATCATTGACTTCACATATAGAGAATACAGTAATTGGATTGTAGATCTTAATTAAATCATCCTCCAATGTGGTTTCCTTTGCTCGATCCAAATAATGATATTTATTCATGTTGTTTGATTTGGGGGTACAGTGTGTTGAGAATCACCTTCACACATTGTGAGCTACATTTAGGAGGCAAAGTTCTCCCCGGCATTTTCTTCAATCTGAACAATCTAGCCTTTCTTCTCTGTTTCCCTAAACTCCGCTCAACACAACTACCTCCACACCCTTCTTTCTTTCTCCAACCCAAAGTCAAACAGAGATGAACAGATTTTCTGTGGAGGATAAGAGACACCTTGTGGTCCCTTGGGTCTATTACACACAGTTTTATAGGTCTGTCTCTGGTGATCTCTAGTTTTGAAGCTTCACCTCCTGTGCTTTCTGAGAGGCTTTAAACCTGCTGTGCATGGCACACTATAACAGTCTCTTGTAACAAAGAAAGCCGTTTTAAACCATGATAATGTAAAGGTCCACAGATTCGAGTTTGTTTCAACTGATGAGCGTTCCCATTGATGTTGTGGATAACATTCTCTCCAACTCTTTGTATCTCAGTTTTTTAGGGGGATTTTTTGAAGAGCAGCTTTCATGCATTTATTTTTTATTTTTTGGCTCACACTCTGAAGCCTGAGAGTTTGGAGCCCCCAGGGAATCAACAGCATCACCAGACAAGGCTCATTAATGTCTTGGTTTGCTTTCATTTGATGCTATTTTTACATATTCAGACCACCACCTGTCCTCTTAGTGCTTCAAATTTGTGACAACTTGTCATCTTTCCAAACCCGCTCCTCAAAGCGCTGATCAACGACGAGCCACACCTCAGCGACTGCTTGAAACGGGAGTGACAAAACACACCTACTGTACTACAAAACCTGCTGCCTTAAATAGAAAAAAAAGGCTTTCGTAAAATGGTGGGAGAGTGTGAAGAAAACTGTGTGGAGTGTGAAGTACTCCTCCATACTGTCTGACTGTTCTGGCACGATGGCTCATCTGGAGTCTCATACCCTCAGGGAGCAATCTTGCATGTTATCATCTTACTGTAAACAGTTGCGCTTCCACTTTCCTCTTTCTTTCCAGTATTAAAACACTGAAGTGTACCACCCACCACCATCTACAACAAATGACTGTTGTCTTTTTCCTTAAACCTTAAGGTAAAAGCAGACATGTCAGCCAGACGCTCCATTTTTACATATGTTGCTAAACTATAAACTCATATCCAGCAGATTGAGACATACCTTCCCCCCTGATTTTGTTGAATGCTGGTTTTACACTTCATTTGCATCCTTGCTCTACTGCAGGTGTTTTCGAAAGCATGGAGAAATTAAACATCTACATGTTTTAATTTATTCTTCTTATTATTATATTTCTTCCTCCTCTTTTGTCTTTTTTAGATTGATTCCATAAGGTACATTTTATATGGTAAGTGCTGCTCAAAATTTGCGGCATTGTCCAGGCATTAATATCAATATAATGCTGCACTCCAATTTTTCAAAGTAAATTGTTCCACCTTATCTTGACCCCTGCCTGGATTGGTTCAATCTAATAAACGCTGACCTAGTATCTAATTAAATAAGGTAATTATCTTACTTGTGGAATTTAGTGGATTTTAAAGATCAGTGAATGTTTACCTTCAGATCATTAAATATTGTATTGTGTAATTATACTGTAGCTCTGTCAAAACTGTCAAACGCTGTTTTTTGTACCCTTCATCCCAACATAAACACATTATACACAGACAAGGTGAATTAAGGTAAAATACAATTGAAATACTGCTTTACTTTCTCCATTCTGTATTTGCCCGTTAATAATCTTTCTCCTATTTAGATCCGTCAGAAATGAGCGAGACATATTTAATAGTCTCTCACAGAACTGTTAGGGATTTGGTCTCTCGTTTGGAGGAGTTGCTCCTCATGAATTAATAGAAATATTTTTGAATTCAACACTTCAACAGAGAAAAATTTGTCTCCAGTTTTTTCTGCCTGTTAGAGATATTTGTAATAGGCCTGATCATGCAAATCAGATAGACGGTATCCCATCTGCAGTGAGAGGGAACGATCTAATTAAATTGTAAAAACTGATTATGCAGTTTTACAGTCCTTACAATCATTTCCTGCGTGTTTAACAAATAACTCTGTGATGGAGCTGCAGCACAATGGCCTATTCAGAGAAAAAAGGCAGATAGTAATGGAGGGCTGGAGTGGGTATACGTGGGGACTCATTCTCCCTTTTCTCTCCTACCTTTTCGACATTAACCGCCTGCCTTTGGAGCGATAAACATTAGGACTATCAAGGGCCACTAAATGAGATCAGCAACGAGCCATTGTGGCGCAGCTTAACAAAGTAGATGGATATTTCTGGTGCTCTTAGAGTCACTTTTGATGGGTAGAGCAGACACTTTTTGCCAGGTGTTAGTGGCTGCTGAATGTTTTTATGTGGGTCATATATTCTTTGAAAATATCAGTATGCTAGAATTCTTAATACAATTACCACAAATCTAAAACCATGTGGTATCAGCTATGTGTATTTATCATTAGAACATTTTGAGAATAATTCTGTCTGCTGACGTTCTATCCGAAGTCCCAGCCATGACAGACTTAGAGTGGAGCTGGCAGCTGGCTGTCTCTGGACTAAGGGAGCTCTGCAGCAGGAGAGGCACCGCCTAATGGGACCTGATCAGAAGCTTAGGTCACTGCCATCTTAAATCCAGTCATGGCACTGCAAACAGCAGCGCTAACTCACCTCAGATTAGATAATGGAAGCATGGCTGTAACACACTCTGGCACCTCGAAGCATAATCTCAGTTGTAGCATTTCAATTAGATACCTTCTGCAGCTCTGTGAAATCTGCGCAGCAGCGTGCGCACCCTGGCCCTGAGGCGCCCCACCGGGCCAAAGTTTGCCCTGCTTTTTAGACATATGCCTTCTGACGGCTTGGCAGGAGTGTTTTTGTTCTGTTGCATCATTTTTATAGGATTTCCATCTGAGTATGTCTGAGCAGCCGAGTGAGGAAGAGATGAGAATAACAACCCTCCTCGCCATCTATATACACCCAATGTTCTGTTGACAGGGGTAATACTGGACTTTTGTAAGGAATGAGGCTACTTATTGCTTCCTAATGTTTGTTGACCTTTTGCCAACAACTTCTAAACTTCTGTTGTAAATATCCGGATCTGAGCCATGCCTAATGAAAAGCTTTTATGCATTTTGAGTGAGGCCATTAATGATGAACCGAATGTGCTTTTTCTGCTGTTCCATCATTATTTGTGCAACACTGCTTCAGCCACTTATTACCCTGTTTTCATCAGACATGCGCCCACCTTTGCCTTTCACTAATGTGAACATGTCAGCTAGACAACCGTGGCTGTTTTTTAAGCGAGTAAGCTGACCTCGATCGAGAGAGAGAGAGAGAGAGATGAGATTTTTTTTTGATTTTACAAAAATACTTTATTTACAATTATTTACGACAAACACAACTCCTCAGTAAACAAAAAAAATTAACAAAGCCAAGTCAATTTAAAAGAAATTGTGCAAAAACCAGGTTGTCCTCAACAACAGTACAAAGAACATTTTTGTAACACCAAAAATTTTTGAAAACCTGTAAATCGTTCATGCATTTTAAAAACCTGAATTCCAGCCTCAGTCTACATCTGACGTTGCAGCACCACACTGAGGCCACATCGTCACCTGCTGTATTTTCTATGAGATTTTTCCTAGAAATATATATTGCAAGTTTTGCTTCACCCAAGATAAAATTAAGGAGTTTCCATTTCTCTTGATTTGTTTTCTTGTAGCCCACACCATAAATAAACTCCCTGAGACCAAATGACTAGTTAAAAAGTTTAAAAACATCTGTTAAAACATTAAAAAACACTGTCAATCCACTACATTCGCTAAAAAAATGGAACACTGTTTCACGAATGGGACAAAAAGGGCACTGACTTGACACATTTGAATTAAAAGCAGAAATGAAAGCGTTAGAGGCGATGGCACCGTGAATCATTCTCCACTGGAGATCGGCAGTCCTCTTCTTCAGGGGGGGCTTGTACAGGACCCACCACCCAGGATTCACGCCATCTCCTCCCAGCCTTTGAGTCCACATAGTAGGGGCTCTGTCACAAAGACCCCTTCTGTTTAAAACTTTGACAGAGTTCTGGTACATCTTTTTCTTGTCAGCTGTATTAAAACGTATGTTTTCAGGCTGTTTGAGAAGGGGCCCACTGAACTCCCCGAACCGAGGACTCACGTAAACTTCTGGGAAGGGGTCACTGTCGTGACCCCTCACTGTCGGGTTCTTCACCATTTGCGTAGTCCTTTAGAAGATTCTTTTCTATTGCAGTCAGCCTCTGCCACCAGAGCTCCAGGGTCCTCTCCACCAGCCTGGTAGACCTGAAGTCCAGAAAAGAGCCCACAGCTCTATAGTCCGTCAGCTCCGGCCCTGCGACGTCCACCAGCTGTTTGAGCACTATCATTTTTTTTTCACAGAGCGCCGTCAGCAACCCAGGCGTGGCATCGCTGGAGACGTCTAGCCTGGCTCCGTGGACTAGCGGCTCTTCAAGCAGCCAGAACAGAGAGTCAAAGTTTTTTCTTTCAACACATTTAAAACGTGCCCAAGACTTGAAAACACTCTGATAAAAAGGAGGCACTCCATTAACTCTTAAAAGATTAGAATCAATTAAAAACAGTGCAGCATCCAGTCCGCAGTTACTCACGCGTCTGAAGATACAGCTGGCTATTCCTCTCAACACCAGATATTCAGGACCTGTTAAAAATCTCTGAATAAAATGCAACCTAAAAGTAACAGTCCTACTGGCCAAGTGAATGAGGCCCCTGTCCCCCCTCCTCTCTGGATAAAAACAAAACCCCCTGTGGTACCTAATGTAGACCGTTCCCAAAAAAATTTACGATCTGTGTTTGTATTTTAACCAGTCATCCTGTGGGAGGATCCACACAGGCCAGGCGATGCCATAAAATTGATGCCACAAGGTTATTCAGCACAAGCACCCTCCCCCTGTACGACATTTGGGGAAGCAGCCATTTCCATTTATTAAGTTTTCCCTCTATCCTTTCGATGATGTCTTCCCAGTTTCTTTTTTCCACTGCTTCGTTCCCAAGGAAAACACCGAGGTATTTCAGACCGTCGGTTTTCCATTTTAACCCCTGGGGGAGAATCGGGAGAGAGACTCCATTTACCAACCGCAAGAGCTTCACTCTTCTCCCAGTTCACTTTAGCAGCAGATAAAACATTAAAAGATTCTGTCAGATTTAATAAAACGTCAACGTCTGTTTGATCGTTGACCAAGACTATGACGTCATCTGCGTAGGCGGACAACACGATTTTGTCAGTAAAACCAGGAATTAAAAAACCACTGATGCTTGTGCGAATTTTATGGAGGAGAGGTTCCAAGGAGAGTGCGTAGAGCATTCCGGACAAGGCACAACCCTGTCGGATGCCTCTACTCACCCCGAAAGG